>QNGE01003448.1:0-12498 GCA_008508345.1 Paragonimus westermani | reverse complement strand
TCATGACCGAACACTTCACAAGGTGGATCGAAGCAGCCGCTATAACCGATCAGCGTGCAAGCACGTTGTGCAGGGCGGTGATGGAGCACATCATAGCGGATCACGGAATACCACGAAGCATATTGACTGATCAAGGCCCCTGTTTCGAAAGTGAGGAGTTTCGGAACTGTTTGGAGCGTTTGGGAATCAAGAAAATACGCACAACTCCATACCATCCTCAATCAAACGGATTGACGGAGAGGAACAATCGCACAATCAAAGAAGGGTTGGATGCGAAAGGGGAAAGCTGAGAGGAAACGTCACCGTTGATTCTGTTGGCCCACCGCTGTTCGCCGAAAGGGACAACGAAAACGTCGCCCTTCTAACTAATGTATGGGTGCGTGCCACGCTTGCCAGTCGATCAGGAGATTGCTTTATGGGGACACCAACAGATGAGCACGTGTAAATTAGCGGAAACTCGGAGATCAGCCAACCGAAACTTGCAAAACACACAAGAAGCTTCTGAGGAGCGATCAACTGCGAGGTTATCGGGTCGAAAGAGTGTGTTTGAACCTGGTTCTAAGGTTGACTACCGAGACTGGCGGAAAGCGGGGGCAACAGGAACCGGATCCAGGAAGTTGCTGGCAAAATGGAGCGGACCGTGTGTAGTATTTGGACGTCGTGGCCCAGAGTATCTGATAAAGAATGATAAAAGTCAACATTGAGTGCACGGAAGCCAGCTTTGTAAATGGAACGACACTCCGATCAGAAGAGAATGCATACCCTGTGTGTCAACTTCACCGAGGCCGGCACGCAGATCGTCGAGAGAACGAAGAGAACCTGAACGCCTTCTGTTACAACTGGAACAATCTTTTCGGGGGGAGATTATAGTGAGGATATACGGTCGCACTATGCTACTTACACCACCACTATTCAGTAGCGAGGCGACATATTGGATCGAAATGACCTCAGGACAAATACAGGAGAGATACGGGAAGGATCACTGGAGAGCAGCATCACATGGAATGGCTTTTGTCACAAGAGGGCACTGGCGACCGGAACATCCTCAGATCAGTGTGGTGTGCAACTGAGTGTTTTTGTTTACAGTCTGGTTGAGGCGCATATGTCGTGTGTTGGTTTCCCCAAATAACCAACTTCTGTGCCATCCGCCTTCTCGGTTCACAACACCATGTGTGGTTAAAGCCAGATGTAGAGCCGTACGCGCACGCGTCCTTTGATTTCAATGTAGATGACGTACCAATACGGATGTGGATGTCCCCCAACGCGAAACCTTCGGATCACGGAATCCAATCTTCTTCGGTTAAGTGTGAGTCACACTCCCTCAGGCAAATGACTCAGTCACATTAACATTGCGAGTGGGCAAGTTCGTGACTGGTATTCGGTCACAAGCTTCCAAGAATGACGTGCTGCTCAAAAGTTGTCTGTTTTTTTCTGGAATTTTGACTCTAACCCACGTTTGCACACTCTGTCATGCGCAGTGGTCACACGACCTTATTTCTGATAGATTCGGGCGATGAATTCGACCACAGAACGGCTAATCTACTGACCTACCAGCAACCATCGTATTCCGCACGGCATCTGCGCAAAAGCCCATACATCCTAGGTCTGGCTGGAGTGACACCCAATCGGCCTCTCAGTCGGTCGTCTATGTTATGAGAAGGCGTCAGCCGAGTCTGCCGGAAGTTCGGATCGCAGTGCAAGAATCGTGTGCGCTAGGGGTGTGCGAGCTTGAGTTTGGGCTGTCCAGGATAAGGGTTTTTGGCGAAAATGCTGACGTCTTTCGAGTTGTATTGCACATCCCTTGATCTCTACTTCTGTCGTTTACAATCTGGTTGTTTTCATTCTATGAGTGTTTTGGGTGCCTGACCGTTCCAGAAAGTGACCGATAGACATGGCACAATTAGTCATTACGAGAATGTGAGGGAGTCACATGATGTTCAGATCGCCGGATGGATTTATAAAGTTCATTGTGTATTGCCTTTATTTATTTTTATGATTCTGATTGACTGCTTCACCAAACGTACGCAATGGTATCGTCAGATGTTCAATCGAGTTAATCGGTTAACGCATGGGTTCGAGACTGGAGGTTGACTTCGCCTAGATCCAGTCGAGTTGTTTTATTGAGTATCAGGTTGGAACCTGTTGAGCTAAATGGTAACCATTAAAAACAGGGTGTGGCAGTGCTCTTTAGGATCACATCAATTACCAAACACAGAGTAACAGGGTTTTAAGTAGATGAGAGTATAATAACGCCCTAAAATGTGCCCTAGAAGATCAACTAACGACCTCATAAGGAAAATAGTTTTAGTTCTTAATGACTCTTTAAGAAAAGAATCGTGTTTAAGAAATGTCCGAAAACGGAGCTTGTTATGCTTCTTATCATGAAGTCGTTCACCATTATCACCTGGTATATTCTGAAAAGTGTGTGTGGGCTAATTCACTGGACAGTTGTCAGAACTCATGTGCGTACTATCAAGAATTTCAAGTCGCGTCACAGAAGTCACATGCCATGGGCCAACGACCAGCGTGGTAGCTCCACAATGAACACGACCTTCTTTAAGCCACTACACACTAAGTGATTAGCACACTCAAGCAACGGCCTTATATAGAAACCATAAGTCATTTGAAACGCCCGGTTGTCTGGGTGGGGGTAGTTTCGTTTTATTATCCCAAGAGTAGAATATCAATTAGCTCGGAAAGTGGGGTGTTCACAATGGCCGCTCCAGGCCAATTGTTTGATTAACTACGATTGTTGCAGGCTTATGACTCAAACAGGCGGAACCTCAGGTCACATAGAGAAGTCAGATATATTCGTCAGTAATCATGCCAGGTAACGATCAGATGATTATATGTACCGATCGCTACAATCAAGCATGACGGCCAACTCCGCATGACCAATCAACACACCACAAACGGTCGACAGTCCCGGTAACGTCAATAGATCGCAAGTCAATATTAAGGACACAAGGCAAATGACATGTCATTCAATAAGATCAAACAAATCGTCGACCAATGGAGATAAGCGAACAGACTAAATAGCGAATATGTGTTCATTCAACATGCGGCTCTCTTTTGTAAGATAACCGATTTGACCCAAAGCCCAAGCTTTTTTGATTTGGCGAAGGACTACATAACATAATGTCAGAGGGAAAACCAGCAGGCAAGGGGGTATTCAGAAGAGACGTAAACAACAAGTCCAGTCCCACAATTGCTGAACATGGATAAAAACACACTGATTGGCTGTGGGAAGTCTAGTGGTAAGACTTCAGCTTATTGATAAAACTGGAGAGCCAACTCATGTCATGTCATGTGGTAGTATCACAAAACGCACTTGAAGAAGAAGCTCGACGGGGGGTATTTGAACCGCATCGACATACGCAAGACGGTGGATGCGGCCGGATTTAGTATAATGAAATGGTAATAAATGTTGATTTGTGTCAAATCTTTGCATTCTTCGTGATGACAAACACGTTCGACAAAAGGAATCGAATTCATCAGTCTTCGCGTTGTTTAATGCATACTACAATCACCCTCAAAAGGTAATTCTATACAAAACCTCTGCTTTCTCACAGTGACCACCTGCTCGGATGGCGGTTTCGGTCTACTATGCCATTCTATGTACCCTCTGGATAACCATTCGGTTATAGCACAGACGTGATCAATCGTAGTTCCTCCACAAGACTATCCTGTGTACAGATTCGTCTTGCGCGGTCACCGTGAAATTTTTTTTATAAACAATTGCCTTTTAGGAGTGATTACTGTATGCACCAAAAAACGCACAGACTGGTGAGCTCGATTAAACGAACATATAACGCAGCGGGCCCGAAAACCGCCAGTCTCTTCCATCAAAGGCGGTCGGCATGGCGGTACCACCACATACGGTATTTACTAATTTACACGTAACTGCAAAGAAAGTTACAAAAACAGAACCAAGATGTGCTTGATCTCCAAAGTGAGGGAGCATTTGCTTAAATGAGTACTGAACTCCACATCACCGAAGAACGGCAATGTCGTTGAAACACGCAAGCAACCAGTGTCCGCAGTCGCAAGGTACATCTTGACCGCTGATCACGTCATCGACCAGGTCTGTGCATCCAGAATCTTATTCCATCATCCCACTCCAGAATTCTTGCGGTTTGCTGAAGCTATTGCAATCAGCCCTTTGGGTTCAGAAAAACTGTTCGTGAGCTTGACCCTGCCCTGGAATTAGTGACCTTTCCCAACCCACCGATCGACTATGTATCTCACTCACCCCTCAACGTTCGATTTAAAAACCCTTTCAGGACATTGTAAATTTGGAACTGAAGAGTAAGCACAAAATGCGTGCACGTACTATTTTTCGTGATCTCACGGCTTTGTTCAAACTTGTGAAGGGAACGAACTGTGTTAAATTGGATCTATTTTTGTGTGTATCAGACCACATCGGACAACAATAACCGTAATCTGTGCGTCATTTGAAGCATGAGCTAGACCCGTAACACTACCGGGTAGTAAATTACCGTTTGCTTTATGATAAATATTGTTCGAGGGAGTGTAGAGTCTATCAACATTGTACGTTGTTGCTAAGGTCAGTAAGCCAACCGACTGGGCTAGACAGATCATGGTTGTCACTAGGAGAAATGGGGATATGTATGTGTACATTAACCCAAAGGCGCTAACCTATGAATCGAGGAGGCAATCTTGTAAGTCGTCTACGTTAGACTATATATTGCCGGAGCTATTAAAAGCAAGGTACTTCACAAAATTGGATAAGTCTTCCATCTTTTTCCTTGGTACTGCTAGACAGATAGAACTACTTGACGATAATCAGCGCGTCTTTTGAGTGATACCATTGGGCACGTCTACCGTTCAGACCTAAAGTATCAAGTGGGGTTTTTCAAAGGCTGATGTTGCAGACGATCGATCACTTACACGGCGTCATGTGTGGTAGACGATATGCCAATTTATGCTGTAACACGACGGAAACATGATTAGAACCGCCTCCAGTTTTTATGTGAACCTCACCGAACAACAAAAATCTGAAACCAGGATGTCGAGGATCGTAAAACAAGAGTTCATCATGGATAGGTAGCGATCTGGAACGAGATAAAACCTGGCCGGCGAAAATCAAAATTAAATGAAAGCTAATTATTAGCCCAAGGAGACGGCCACCTCTTCGAGTTACTTTTTGTCCCCAATTGACAAACAATGAAACAGATCAGCAAGATGATCTATAATAGTGGGGTAAAACGAAGGAGTGGAGAGCGAGATAAGACATTTAAGTGAATGAGAGAACTGATAACCGGCACACCGATATCCACATACTTTGATGTATCATATCGACTCGAAATACGGTGTAACAACAGCCACTACGGTTTGGGAGAAATGTAATTCGGAAGAGAAAGCCGCTTTATTTTCAGAGAAGGATATTAACAGTTACAGGACAGCAGTATGAGAAGATCGCAGAAAATACTTACCCTTGTCCACGCAACACGGCGTTTCAATATGTGCACTGCTGTAGAGAAAGCCGCGATGGTTAAAGACCACGAATACCCGGTATCCGCTACATGTAAAACACCATAAGTTGTTTCACAATGTCTGTTCCGAATGCTCATAGTTTAGTAATCAGAATCAAAAATTTATGTCGCTGGCACACTTTCGAATACTTTTAAGATACCGATGAAACACAGAGAGTTATTGACGTCGTTACTTTTAGAAAGCTAGTCACTGTCACGGAAAAAAGCTTCTGACAAAGAAAGACTTCATATGACGAAAGATGACAGTCTTATTTTGCATGAGATTGTTACTTTAAACGAATGACCTGGAGACTGGAAATCGCTGCAGATGGAACTAACAGCCCACTTCAATTTTCGAGACCAGCTATCGGTCCGGGATGGACTGCTATTCAAAGGAAGCAACATTTTTATCCCAAATGTTTTGTGCTGGAGCACCTCCACCGTAACCACTCGGGCATGAATAATTTGGTGGGAATTGCCCGCAAAATATTGTTTCAGTTTGGTACGTCGCTTGTCATGAAATACCACAGGATCTGGTGTCCGTTAACATGCCACAATTCACCATTGCAGTATTTTGAGATTTTACCCAAACCTGGGATTTCGGGCATCGGATTACCAATCTGCATTAGTGCCAGTCGAATGGGAAGTCAGAAACAACAGTATAAAGGCTGATATCAAAGGCTTAGGCTGTTCACGAAGAACCCTATCTTTGGGAACTGGAAAGCAGAAACACGTAATCGCAAATGATTGGAACTAGCTCAACACGACGTCTGTTCGATAGAAGAACCGAAACACTGCTTTCCCTAGCAGGTGAGCTACTTCATCCACAGACTAATTTGTCCAGCGTATCACACGAATACCGTCAAAAGTTGATATACCGACAGAACGCATATTATGACCATGGGGCAAGAAAGTCGTCATCATTTAAAACTAGATAGAAGGTATAGGCGTTACCCATACAGGGGGTAAATTAATACTGCAGAAGTGGAACTATCGAGGGACGAGGCGGCATAAAAAGCTACTACTTCAATACAAGGGACAAAGTGATTCACCGAAGCCTGATTCACCTGAGGTGACGTTGGCAAAGAGAAACGGAATTGGATGGGGGCACATAAGAAATCTTCGGGCGATCAGCTCACTGTCGATGTTAGTAGCAAAAAAATCACATGGTAACGGAACATATGGTGTAATTCATATTTATTGACGACACAAATCTCAGAATTGTTGTGTTGCATTTTGTAACCAACCCTCGTAGTTTATTTATCTATCAAGTGAGAAGATCAGAAGACGCAGACTATAAGAGAACAGATATTTCCGCCCACCACATAAATTACAAACAACCCGAATGGTTAAGCAACTAAAACATGGAGTCATAACAGAGTTGTCTGGTGTACCAAAATGCAACGCTTTCCCTACGTTTATCAGAGCAACTTCGGTGTCTTTCGAGGTTGGACAAAAAGTGGTCAAAGTGAATAATGTTAGTGCCGATTAGTTTTAACAAAAGGCGATCTGAGTCCTATACTTGAAAACTCAAGAGTATAAAATGTTACAACACTCAGGCAGTCAAAAGGATATTCCGTTCGGAGATGAGCTATGTTTGATGGTAAATGTTGTCCGGAACATTGATAAGCGTTATAGTTTTATATGAGTACATATTAAGCGGCACACTCAAATAATCGCAGTCGTTACATTTCCATATATAGTACAGTCAGCGCTGTGTTTGGGTTTGCAGTCGTTAGATCTCGTCTCTCGTGTGCATCCGTACCACTACCGCAGACAGAACTCCGACCGCACATTCATAAGGCAACCGTGTTCATCATAACTTGCATGATCAAATTATTTTAAGCCAACGCTTCACCAAATTCTTTTGTGAGTGTTGGTTGGATTGCATGGTTGCCACGAGAGAAGACGTAATAACTGTCCTTTTAAACCACACCAACGAGCCCATGGCTATCCGATCACTGTGGGTGCTGTTCAGTTTACATTAACCAGTACCATTCGACGGTGTTATTGTGTTTTATATTGGGAACTATAGAAACCAACTAGACTTTCCGAGTCAATACCGCCTAAACTTGATCACAACCTTCACATTCAGATAAGTCTATCAGCTTATCAATCGTGTGTGAATAGTAAGACCGCTACTCAGCACGGACTGTGTGTAATTTGTAGTGGCGTGATCCCTCAAACTCCAGTGCCTAAATAAATTTCCCTTTTCCGCAGAGCGTTACCATGACAATTGGATTGTTCGGAAAAGGTGAGACTACTGAGCTAATTCTACTGCTATAACAACTAACCAGTTCGTTTATGTAAATTTCTTGTTCGGTTGTGCCCGTAACGTAATAACTGGCCAGCAGCAGCACAGCGTCTGCACAAAGTTGGATTGGCAGTTGAACGCTAGCACACTAACTATGCAGTCGTGAAAACTCCTGCTAGTATTGGGCGAAGATGAACGAAGAGATTAAATTTGCAGGTGTTTGACAGGAATAGACAAACAAAATAATTAACATGTCCAATCTAGTTTAATGTATATCACTAACTTCATACGCCAACTTGACTCGGTGCCTGCTTACGCGTGGTAACGGTGACGTCATCAAATTGTTGATCCATTTTAAGATGGCACATTTTATAACAGATCGTGCCTCGTTGCTGTTTGAATAAACCTTCACTCTTGAACACATTCCACATAATCTCATTGGAAAAACCGATCAATTTAGCAACATAGATTTGTATGGCGTGTAGTTCCTAAACGATCTCAACAATGTTCTCTGTCACCAATCGATATCTGTTTTCCTAAGAGCAGAAGAGTTGGTTCTCACCATCAGGTTGCTTACACATAGGCACAGAGTCAGGGGTGGTAGACACACAGAAGGAACAACGAATTACCTCATTAATATGCAGCGGTGATATCTTTATCGAATCATCCGAGTAAGCAAAACTGGTTCATTCACGACCAACATCCACTGGCCAGTGGCCGCTTCCCCAATGATTGCGGTACGTACCAAAAGCGCAACCGGAAACACCATAATACGTAACTTTTTAAACTGCTAAATATTACGTCATGGGATACAGAAAACTTGCAAAACAGATCACTGCGTGACAGCATACAGGAACATATTCGGAGGCATGACTTTTGGTGGAGATTATGTTAGATAAGATGGCTTGTGTTGCGATCACGCAAAGTTCATTAATAACGCAACGCTACAGATATGAATGAAATACATTTTACAGAATTATACAAACATCAAAGCATCCAACATTTTTCTCATCATGAAGTCAGAGGTAGACTATTTTCGTTACAAACGAACAGAAGTTGTCGTAAAGCTGTAGGTGGAATTTTCGTTGAACAACCTGTATGGAAAAGGATGTGTGCTCAAAATCACGTAGCCACGCCGGGTTACAACGGTGCCGTCAGGCTGATCTGGTGACCGAATGTTCTCCACCCATGTAAGCGTCAAATGCATTGTTGGTCACACACTTGTCACAACTCAGTCGACATTGTAGGTGTGAGTGAACTGTCGGGGATCTGGTTTCACTCAACCTGAACATCACTCATAAGTGATCGTAGTTCTCGCATTCCCGTGGATATTTCAATCAGCCCCTTTTAGCAGAATGCACGACACTTGGGTTTTGTTCCCGTTAGATTTCGTCTGTATAGAATGTTCTTGCCATAGCCGGAATTTAAGCCAATCTTGATCAACTGACACGGAACCACCCCCGAATTGGCGGTATTCCAAAACTGCACCTCTTCTCCTGATCTTGCATACCAGTAGGTCAGCGTTCCATAAAATTGCTCGTTGTTTAACAGACATTCCGGATATCATTTGCATAACACCTGAATAACTTCTTCGAGTTAACTGAAGCCTTAGAATACCATTCTTCGTATACTCAATTGGTGCATTCCAAGGATGATTATTCCTATTTCGGGAATGTTCGTCTTCGTGGTTTCTCCTCGTGGGAAATTTGGAATTTCATGTAATTTTATCTCTTATTGGAACAGGCGTTCCACTTAAACGCCCCAGAGATATCATTTCATTATACACGGAGAGTAATCGTCTTCACTTTGAGGGACTTGGACATAAGCAGATAGATAGGATTGTTATAGATAGCTCGATAGGCTGAGAGCTGTTGCACATCATTTCAGAAGTGCTTGAACAGTAAGTCCCAGATTAAGTGGGCCGATACTTGGAATTTTTGTTGATGTTTATTTCGATTTGTTTCCCACTTTCCTTAATAATAGTCATTTCAGTCTATCTTCATCTCAAGCAAATGTATCGATGTATTCACTAGTAGACATATGGATGGTACGTAACAGCGTGCAGTTCATCCCAAATCAACGTTGAGTGGTTAATATCCTCGGTTGTCCTGCTTTACTTTCACTGAATGCGAACGTGGTTTCTTCAAAACCCTGCTTCACCGAATCAGGCATATTTATACTTTTGATAAATTGCAGATAAAACGGGAGATGCCGAGACAAACCTTATTATGAAATGGATATCCGAGGAATTCATTGCAGCACTGAATTCATACTGACAGTTCAAAAGGATATAGTTTTATTTTCATCATTCAAGCGTGACCATCTGGTCAACGTTATTGGATACAAACTATAATTCGCTCCAGCTCTAACATATGTGGCCATGCAGCTGTGGCTAGTTCGAACCACCAGAGGATCAGCTATCCGCAATCGCAAAAGCAGTATGTCAAAATCTCCTGTGTTCCATACTCTGTACCAATTTGCCTAAAGTTGCATTGACGTTCACATAGGCAGAACAGATTGACAACTATCACAGCGAGTGGCCGAATAAATATCAAAATAGCTGAAACAACCGATAGTGCAACAGCCCCAAATTAGGACACTGGTTGCTGGAAATCCAATCTCATCGATAACTAAGCAGTACACAATAAATGACTGCCAAATTAATTCCGTAATCTTATCCGAACTAATGTTGCGTGATCGAAACCTGAAGTTACTGGTTTTTCGCGAAGCGATGCTTATCAGCCGATATTGTGTGCACAAAAGTGGCTGGGGCTACCAATCGGTTTGTCTAGTTGGTGTGTTTGTGGGCGTGCCTAATCATTGTTTGCACTTACTTGCATGGTGTATACAGTTTGTATGTTTCATGGCTGCATGTAGTGAGAATGAACGAAGTGTTAACATGTCGTAACACATGTCTTCTTCCCGCTCTGATGAAGTGATTGAAAGGAATTAAGTGGTTAAGCCTTATTTAGAAGTGGATGTGACTGTGCGTCTATACATGATTTAATCTAGCTTAATTCAAGCTCAATGACACAGCGGTTATCAGGGTTGCCTCATGAAAGCATGGCCAGAATTTAAATTCCGGCTATGGCAAGAACATTCTATACAGACGAAATCTAACGGGAACAAAACCCAAGTGTCGTGCATTCTGCTAAAAGGGGCTGATTGAAATATCCACGGGAATGCGAGAACTACGATCACTTATGAGTGATGTTCAGGTTGAGTGAAACCAGATCCCCGACAGTTCACTCATACCTACATTGTCGACTGAGTTGTGACAAGTGTGTGACCAACAATGCATTTGACGCTTACATGGGTGGAGAACATTCGGTCATCAGATCAGCCTGACGGCACCGTTGTAACCCGGCGTAGCTACGTGATTTTGAGCACACATCCTTTTCCATACAGGTTGTTCAACGAAAATTCCACTTACAGCTTTCCCACAAAATCTGTTCGTTTGTACTTTTGGTTAATGAGAAAGATATTGTCCATAATTTTGTTCCAGGGGGCGTTTTTACAACCAAATAACCCAACAACCACAATGTTGGTTAGTCTACCAATCAGTTTGTCTACTCAATGTGGATTTTACATCTGAAGACTCAATGTCACAAGGTTGTCATCTTTGTCCTAGATGGATGTTGGTTGTTTTGCCCAACAGTGGCACGTGTAGAGCTTTTTCAAGTGAATTAGGACGCAATGTACTGTTCCCAGATGCGGTGAATGGGCACTAATTGAGTGGGTTTGAATTGGTTCACTGAATCAAGGAATGATGATTGTGCGGTTGAATACATAACTGGTATGTATCAGAGAGTACGGTAGAAACGTAGACTGTATTATCTGGCCAACTTGCAGGTGTTTAAACCGTACATCAAAAAAGTCAACCATGCGATCAGCTGATACCTTACTTGCTACGTGGGTGTGCGCCCCAACGAATCAGTAGAGTGGCTGTGTTAGTGGTATGAGGTTTTTTAGTTGGTGAGGTAGTGTTTTGCTAATCATCGTGGTTAGATAATCCGTTTATTGGCGAGGCTACGGTCGGCTGCCCGAACGGACAATTAACTGACGAGGCGGAGCTTAGTAAATTAGCTGCTCTTATCCACTGGTATTAACCAGTCTTACGACTCTGATGATGACCAGTCGACAACGTTGGATCGACCAAGAACTACTGAGTTGAGTAAAGCACAGAGGCTAGGGATGATGGTCACTTATTTTGACAGCGCCAGTGAGACCACCTGGACGTTCAGTGTGAAAAATGTAGGTACCCGACCGGCTACTTGAAAATTCGTTCGGAAATTGCCCGAAAACTTAATGTTTGTTATTCACAAGCTTTTGCTCAACGCTGCCGACCTTCTGGTACAGTCCAAAAGTTCGGACATCACCGTACCTTCTGTTCGTAAGAATACAAAGCTTGGTTTTCTTTTCGTGGTAGAGGAAATGCCGGTTTGTATGCTGTATTCAATAACACTACTGGTTTCAACAGAAATTTCAGGAAATTCCTAATGCCAGCCTTAGGTCAGTGACAATATAGCCAATGCAGACCAATGTCATCAGCCAATGTAAAGAAAAGGCTTAAAATGAGCGGAAGGAACAGTTGGGTTATGTGCTGATTAACGAGCTGTATACGACCTGTCGAAATTGAAACTTCCAGATGCTGTCACTAAACTAGAAACGTTTCAGGGTGGGCCATGTGCAAAAAATTCCAAAAAATGCACCTGGTTATCCAACCGGTGGTACAAACCAAATATAGAA
>QNGE01003447.1:53400-83943 GCA_008508345.1 Paragonimus westermani | reverse complement strand
TGTGAACCACTGATGTATTGCTGTCTCTGATGATGATTATGATGATGGTGATCCTCTCTGTTTCTCTCTTTCTTATGCAAGGTACACCTTTGACCCTATCATCTAATGTTTCTATAAACTGGACAGACGTTTGGTCATAACACTATTTGTATTGTCAACAACCCATGTAGCGCTGATTCGGTTCGCCTTGGATTCCTTTTAGCCAGTCTTGATTCCACAAACCTGCTCAGTGAGTTGACTGCTAGGGCTGCTGAATGCTTTTTCATCTTAATTTTTTGAATGCGCAAAGGAATCAGCAGGCGCTTTTTCTTCATGATGGTCTCGCAACAATTACACCGTTGCTGTCTAATCAGTGTGGACGATTCTGTCACGGGGCACCGCTTGTTTCAGCGGCTGTTTCCGCGATCTGCTCCTTGTTATTTTACCACATATCTTCAGGCCTGGTGAATACGGAAGCCTGTTTGAGACAATCGGCGAGCATACGTTGAAGCAGCATCCTTATCTTTGAGTGCCCCAGTCACTTCCCATCTAGTTTCCGTGGCTGTCCAGATAGTCTCTCGTAAGCTGTCTCGCAAAAGTGCACACACTGCTTTATCTTTACTAGTTTGAGATCCGTTTCACATTCAGCCTCGTCAATCACATGTACGTTTTTCGAGAATGCCGCGCTGTCCTACGACCGCCTAATTATGTATATGCTGGTGGCTTTTCGTTGAATGGGTTCAGCTCTGATATTGCTCACATTCAGCTGTATTTGGGTATTCTTGATAGTAAACTCATGAGTGACACACAAGGGGTGCGAACGACCACCGTTCCATTGACTTCACCAATGCCGTAGAATCCGAGTACTCATGGCCACGCTGGTGGTGGTGCTCGTTAAGGTTGGTTAGACTAAACATTCAGTCACTGACGAGTATTGGGGGGATTTTGACGAACAGCCTATCGTAGAATTGGTCTTTTGTATCATCGGTGTGATAAATAGTTGGACCACAGCCAACAAGAAAAGTCACAGACTTAACTCAACCGAGTCAAAAGCGCATGCACACGGTACTGGACTTTGTGGTTAGTCTATTGTGAAAGGCTTGGTGCTACTAGCATCTGCCGGGCAGACACCATCTTCCAAAACGCCTGCTGAGTAACCGCCTCAATAGATGATTTAACCAGTGTCTACTTCCTAGAGCTTACCTTCATCTACACGCCTTGTTTCTCCCATGGCTGTGACATCGGGTCCGTCTTAATAAGCGCTATACGGCATTCCGGCTGTCAGCTGTTGCATTAATCCAACAACGCAAGACCATTTCACATATTGATAGGTAGCGTTCTTGGATATGTCTCAGATTCACATTATCTATGAGATAAAAGAATGCAGACCTTCTTAAGGAACCTCCCCGCAGCTTCCCTTCTTTAAAAGTCTGACTCACCTGACGTGAAAGACCAACCCAGCCCTCGGTGTACGGAACATGGGCGTCAGGTCTCGGTTGCTGTTGTGGGCGGTAGATGTTTCAAGATGTACATAAGTTTTTCGTACGTAGAGAACGTGATCATTGAAATTTAAGGGCTGATGGGGTTTCCATTTCCAGCACCGTTTTTTCGAAGTTCCCATTGCTACTCTACTATTCCAAGTGCCTGTCCTTGAGATCTTTTATCTGATAATGTATTGTACTCCATATAGCTGCCTCTTCATTAGGTAGTTCTGTTTCGTAGATGATAGCCGACCTAATGAGAACACCAACAACAATCAAACGTAGGATCACTAGTCCCGTCTTGCGTATCCTTTGG
This sequence comes from Paragonimus westermani, assembly GCA_008508345.1. Lineage (NCBI taxonomy): Eukaryota > Metazoa > Platyhelminthes > Trematoda > Plagiorchiida > Troglotrematidae > Paragonimus > Paragonimus westermani. The sequence continues at coordinate 82,167 of QNGE01003447.1, read as the reverse complement.
TAGGTTAGCATAGGTTTGGTGGATCTGTTTTAGCCAACATTTATGGTGTACCAATTAGAAAGTTGTTTTTACACAGCTACTACTTATTAGTAGCACAAAATTAACAGAAAGTTTGTCCAGCCGACCTGCCTTCAACGTCGTTTTGCCACTTTCACTCAGACAACATATTTGACATAATTCCAGTGTCCCTGGAGGTCCAACCTCATGCTTCTTCTCCGTATTTGCTGTCACATTATATGAATTCGCTTGCTAGGCCGCAAGCCATGCTCCTCCATTTTTATTGTGATCAGTATGACCAAACCACTGATTTTGTGGATTAGCTTCCGGTAGCCATATAATTACGAAAACTTCTCATAATATTATCTTCCGCCACTTTCTGCCTACTGCCTCAGCATAGGACAAACGGTCACTTGATGGATGAATGACAATCACTTATGCAAATGCTTGTAAATAGATCGCGGGACCCGTTGGGCGTAACATCCAGTCCAGAGGGAATTAGTTGCTGCAATCAACTATTCTTCCATCACTTTCCGTGATTGACGAACTACTCTGTGTACAACTCGCAAAGAGACCTGGGTCATTTTGTCAAGCATACCCAGTCGAATTGTGATTGCTTTGTTGGCCCGGTTGTGCTTCGCGGTCTTTTTCTGCAGACCCCCAACAGGAACAGAGGTCCGAAAGGAAATGCAAATTCCTATGCAGAACAAGACACTTGGCTCAGACTATCCCCCTGCCACCCTTTTGGAGGATGATGGAGATGCGTGTGTTGCAGAGTTGTCCATTCTGTTCTCCAAAGCGTAGACTAACGAGAAAGTCCTCTCGTCCACGGAAATGGTCAGCATTTAACCTCATTTCTACGAACAATCAGCATAACATGTACACCAACCGCCTCGAAATTCGTTCGATCTCAGTTGCGTGTTGGCTGTTGGAACCTCTTCTGCTCCGCCGGTTATCAAAAAAACGTGAAGAGTGGTGGCGTGAGGAGTAATTTTGGTTTCACACACTGGCTGTGTAGATAATTCGATCAGATCTTCGCTCTCCATCTGGTCCTCAACCACCGCCATGTCCGCCACCAGCAAACCCTAGTTGTGTCCCCAGAATCTGTCAACAGATCTGTTCTCCGATGTTGTTTGCTGAGAAATGAGGTGTCTGATAATCATGTATTATCCGAAACTGGTGAACTTGCGCTTCCGATGGAATCAGAGCTTACGGCAGACTGTCACCATCGTTTCGTATCTCCAGTGAAGTCTAATAGGATTATGATATCCCTCGTCTTCTCTTCAACTCTGCAACGGGCTGTGTCCTACAGAGAGCTGCGGATGACCTGACCAATCTTATTATGCGACTTCTGTAGGGATCATTGACTTAGATTACACGGCTAATATGGTCCTGCTTGATAACAATACAGAGGCGATCTACAACGCGTTGGACGGCTTGATGAGTAAAGTAACGAGTTGTGGTATGTACATTTTGTCGTCTGGGTTTGAGGTAAGGGCACGTGTTTGCAGACATCCTGGAGAGGAGGCAGTCTGGGATGAGTGGAGAATTTTGTGTATTTTGAGGTTTATATCACGGATGCTTGAGGTGTAAGATTAGGCATGTGTTTACATATCGTTAAAGTCCGATTGGCGTTTGTTAGCTTGGAGTGCCCCTGACCCCCGATGTGACATCCTTAGGTTGTTAATGGGAATAGTATCAGAATCCGATTATCCTTCTCTGTGGAAAGTAGTTTTCTTTCATCGATTATCGTTGGTCAGCTGCGTTTACCCGTGTCTTCTCAACCTATGTCTTATACGGCTTTGCTTGAGCTCCTCAGGGCTGGTTCACGACTCATTCTGAGACTGAAATATTGTTCAGGATTTTCCGCTGAACTGTTCTGCACGGTTATGGTGGGTTTTTCTCCGGTCTTTTCACGTTTAACTTCGTGAGCAACACCCAGACAACGTTGGTGACTGCGCAACGTTTCGGTGTGTTCATTCATCGTTCCATTCTTCCACAGAATCGGAAATTAACGTTCTCCGGACGTTTATGTTATCCTTATATTACCACTTTCTAGTTTTGTCTTAACTCCCAACTTTTTTTGCCTTTTCTATACCTTTGTCTCCCAATCCAAGAAAACTGGTGAGTACTGACGTGTTCAGTGTTCACATTCGCCCCCAAGTTGGTCAACGAGCCGCTTTGACAAGTCAATTTTCAAGTCTGATGCTTGATGTATAATGTGTCCCAGATGCGAGTCTCTTTCTCTTATCGTCCCTTACCTGGGCTCACCTCTAAGTAACGGCCGATTCAGGGAATTTTCCATTCGGATCTCTGGTGTTGCAGAGGCGTAATTTCTTGACCAAACTAGGGTGAGAATCGTACCGAGTTCCGGAGTAGAACAGTGTTTGTTCGGTTGGATCCCAGCGTACAATCGTTCGTGCGCTTTAAGACTAAGCACATTGGTTAAAGTCTGTCAACGCAAAACGGAGAAACGCTTTGTATTCTTCATATTGGAGTGCGCTCCAACGAACAGTTGTCCGATTGCTACTGAGAATGCGTCCTACGACATCCCCATCGAACTCTTGGAACAGATTAAGCATCCTGACCATCGTAGTAGCCAGTGATTTGAATATTCAACCTAGTCAACATCCAAACGAGAAGCTGCTGGGCTGTGCTTGACATCCGGGCACAATTCAGTGACAGTGGGAAAAGTGCCGCAACTGTACTCATTCTCACCATCATTATATTTCGAGCGCCTGAATTCAGTACTGGAATTTGATCGAGGGGTGTGCGAAGAGCGTTTACCAGAAAGCATTGGTGAACAAGTTGCCCTGTGCAAGTCAGGTCAGTGAACCCAACGAACACTGTGAACAAACCGCACCAGCCGTGATCACTTCCTGGAAAGATGTATGTTCCCAAGAGGCTGTGTGATTACGACGTTAAGTGTATTCTGTCACGTCAATAAACTTTATGAACAAGCGTCGTTCACCCACACCTTGTGCACATTTTGGTGGAGGCCGTCAGGTACTTGAGCACAAATTGACTGAAAGCTTGCGTAATCAAAGACATATTTCAAGTGTTTGTTTTCGTTTCAGGCGTTTCGCATCCCAGCAGTCCTTTCGAAGGCCTGCCGGTTGTCGGTCATCACAGCTGAGCATCTGCACACTACATGTATGCTCCAATATGCGCACTCTGATCGCATACCCGATTCTAGCCGTTCGCGGATCATTTCAAAAGCAACCGGCCGCAAAGAAGATCTTTGGCAGTTGTACAATGAAGTCGTCTACCCTCCAACTGTGCCTACGGGGAACCAGCTCTCCGATGTTGTGCATCATAAGCATCGACCGGCTGAAGTTACTCATCGTCGTGAAGACATTTTGTACAGTCAAAAAAAGTTGTGGCTTTTGGGGTTCATGGTAAGCAACTGCTAAGTTTTTTGCCTTCACTTGCAATTTTCATGTCTCTCGGCCAGGTAATGGTTTCTTCTCTTTCCGTCCTTTTATCGCGTTCACTCTTGAGCTGTCTTATTGTTTACTGTCTTCAAGTACTCTGACCTACATGTAACCTTGGGGACAAATCACTATACTTGGCAAAATTCTTTTCCTTTCGGAAGGACGAGGAAACTAATCTGCTGGCATGGACTAAGTGGTTTGAAAATGAGTTATTGACACAAATATCACATCCAATCGTAGGCACACAGTGACCTATCTTTTTTCTGTTATGTTGTGTTCAGTTGTACTGTTCATGGGCAAATAAAGGCTCTGTCCGCACACTAGAGTTGCGTGGTGCATAATTTGACTCATTCATTTATATCGTATTATTGTTCTATCGTTTCTCAAATTAACGAACCCAGAGATTTTCTCAGTATGGGAATTCCACCTCCAATCGCCAAGTCCCAAAATTTATATAATCATTTGTGAACATGGTGTATTTTATAGATTAACATGCCTGTAAATGGATTGTACTGCCAGCCAGTTTGTGTAAACCCACGCTGAACACATTGTAATGTGCTGTTTCTTTCGTATGCAAAAAATAGTTCACCATAATATATGTTTGTTCATTGCACTTAGAAGATTCATTCGCGGCGCATCATTTGTGCCGAACGCCTGTTTGCTTGATTGCGACACCGGAAAAAAGCAAAGCTTTTAAATACTTTGACCACAGCTATCCTTGTTAACGGTTCCACACGCTTATGGCTAGAATATTAAATGCTAGCGCACCGTTGCATATACTGCTAGCCAACAGATTCTTCTTCTTGACTATGAACGTCCGACCGTAAACTAAGGTGCCAAACAAATTTATGGACACTGTCGGCGCTTTATCCGTACACTTCACCTCCGGTTGGGTTTGCGATGAACCGTTTGACAGTTTCAGCATCACAAGTGGTGTATTTCAATGTTGCCCGTTTTCACCACTTTTATTCAGCTTTGTCGTTGAAGAATTACAAAGGACCGTTTGCGACACCCAGAAGATGTCGGTGTGGATCTTTTGCCTGCTTGACTAATTGTGACTATGCTGGCAACAATTTTGCTTGGCCATTTTCAGGCAGCACAACTGATGTTAGACGCTATTTCGCCAATCAGTAGGGTTGTGAAAACTGTTAATTGGTTTGTATACTTAGGAAGTTGTGCGAGTAACGGCGGTGGCATACGAAATTAATTTCAGGTTTGTATCTCCGAGACCAAGGTGGTAATCTGGAGCGGAGATACATTTCTCTGGAGCTTAGTAGTCGTGTGTATGAAGCGCTTGTGAGTTCTTGATCACTTTATGATTACGCAATGTGGCCACTCAGAGTAGAAGACGTGAGCCATTTTCAAGTACTTCCCCATGGATGTGGAAGTTCGCATCGAGTAACGTCATCCGATAAGCTATGGCGACGTTAAGAAGCAAATGCTTGGGAGTGAGTTTCAGGTGAATTCGTTCGCCCTCTCTTTGAGTTCATACAGGTTCAGATGGTTAGGTCGTATCCTAACGATGTCAACCGCAATCAACACTTCTTGTTGATGCCACGGCTAACTGACGTAAGAAGCGAGATAGACAACTGCTGTCTTGGCGTAGATATGAAGAGTCAATTACCATACAGTTAGCTCCTAGGAATTGGGTTCTTCTCCGAAACTGGGATCTTCATGGCTCTTAGAGCCAGTTGCTGGGCTCGTCACGAGAGATGGTGGTTAATCAGGTCCAATGGCATGAATCTTGTCTTGGACGAAGTGCGATTGATGACGCTGTGCAAGGAAAGCCGTAAGGAACCTATCTTTCACTTACAGCTCGGTTGTTTGCGAAGTGTAAACACCTTGACGTGGAATGTTCAAACTTGAACATAAATGCCGTTTGATCACTTACTTCTCTTCTATAGTTGTGTGGCAGTTAAACACCAGTGTGAACTGTTAGTGTTTTGTCGTTTGTGGCGGTGGTGGTGATGCGATACGCACTACGTTATCCCATACTGCCATAGACCTTGTAGCACATCAGCAACGGCAAATATTGCCAGTCTTGTCAATCTCATCTCCATCTTTATTGTAGTGTTACAACACCCGGCTTGTTTTCCGGTGACTGCTGCACATGTGAACTCGTGTGCATAGTAAACGTAACTATATTTCCGACCTAGACGGTCGGGTAGTGTAATCGTTACGCACCAACGAAGGTGATTGAGTGCTGGGATATGGCACTTCGGCCGTGCCCAATGTGTGGTTGATGGTGCGGTTACCAGTGCGTTCGCCTTATGAAAACGCAGCTGGTGGTCGAGCGCCGTTCTTGACAAACATTTGTACTGCTGATGATCATCGATAGGAACAACATTCGAGTACGGTGTTCCTCTCCGAAGAAGGTAAGTTGAATAGTCTATCTGGATACGACGATTGCTATCCGTTCTGAGTCGTGTTCAGTCTAATTCAACTACCTCCTCGACCACTCATCAATAGTCTTCCAATTGTAAGCCCTTCTTTTGGTTGCTATACGTCGGGTCGCCGTTTTTCCTGACAGCAATTCGAGGTGTAGTGGAGTACTAAATGCAAGTGTATGAATAAGAAAAACTAAGCAAAATGCAGTGAGGATTCGTGAGCAAGAGAAGTCGACAAACTGGCAGATGTAGGCTCGTTATTGACTGCTATACACGAAGGCGTTTCCAACCGTTGGCGTTTATGATCTTGAACTATCCAACCGGACAAACGGCACCTACCAACCTTACAAAATGTGAACAAGGCTTTCTTATCCCGTAATGACGTGACTCCTTGGACGTCTTTGCAAAGTCAATGTGCTTTCGCCGTTCTCGTGAACATGTCGTCAGCAGTATTGCAGGCCGATGAGATGACAATACCTAAGCAACTGAGGCGAGCGGCCTGCCTGCAACAAAAAAGCTGAGTTCCGTACAGACCTAGCACTGTAACATTCCATATTTAGAAGATGAAACACCGTACAGAACAACCGAATCATTTATCCTGTTCAACATAGTCTGCACCTTGTCTGCAGAAGAACTAAGTACACCAAATTAGTATACAAGCTTGATGTCATTCTGCCTTCTGATCTGCGGAAGCTCACATCTGAGATCCTCACAACATCCAAGTGCATCTTCCGTAACATAGTTTAGCACGTATTTGAAAGTGAAGGGAGAGTTCGAGTACCCCCGTTGAACGTCCCTTAAGGTAGAGCGCCCGATGTACCTGCCCATAAGTGCACACTGCACTTAGGACAGCGTACTAATACTTCAACAAATCGACATACTTCACTTGAACCCTTCTGTGAGTTAGAAGTCCTCGGTGAGCATGTCGTTCAACTGAGTCAGGCAGTTTTTCTGTTCTGCTAATAGCTCTGGTATTTTGTTTCTAAATCCGCCGCATTGTGAAGTCTGTGAGCATTTTGAATGTGATAGAGACCAGGCTAATATCTCTGATTGACGCACAGCGTTCCGGCGTCTTTTTTTGCAGATGGAAATGACTGTCGATGAGCGCAATTCACGTGGCCCCTCTTTACTCTCTCTTACAGAATAAGGAAGTGTGTTCATTTAAGATGAGCCTTTCACCACAATCTTTGAAGGGAGCTAAAGCGGGTTGGTCGGGACGTGGGACTTTATCACATTTCAACATTTTAAGTCACAAAACCACTTTGGTTTCTGACGAAAGATCAGTGGAAGTATCATAATTAAACATGTTGCCTGTGTCTCCCACAACTGAGTGAGCAGGTTCAAGGCGGTTGAATTGTTCCTCAGGGTGTTTAATCCATCTATCAACTTTACTCGACAAGCTGTAAATTTGTGGACCATCTTGTTCGCGCATACTCTCCCTAAAACCCTGCCAACGTTCAGCAAATAAGTGCTGTGACCCCTCCACTCTTGGTTTGATAACTCATTGTCAGTAGCTCCCGTTCATTCCTGTGGAGAACATTGTGATACCTTTTAGGCGGTCCCTGTTTTGGCTCAACCGAATAATACTTCACAGCCTGTGTGATGATGCCATCAATTAGCAAACGCACTACGTCAGACGCGGATGATAGACTATTACTTTGTCACACGAAGTACATTCGCACAGTAGTCGATCTGGAGCTATGTGGTTACCTACCCTTAGTTCCAACCGGGTTTTTCTTATCTTCCTTCTGGAGAGTGTCGTGTGAACAAACGACTGTTTTCCTGCCTACACACTGGACGCTGACTTTTTCATATTCGTACACATCTTCTCTATTGAGATATGTGACGCTCCATTTGGTTACTACACTACTAACAAAAATGAAACATGACACACTCAAGTTTTTCCGATACCAGCAGTCAAGCTGCTCATGCACATACAGCTTCAAACGTATCACCTTCAGCGGATCGCGCGAATGTCTCATTGACATTTGAAAGGTTCGCCTGTGGTTTTTATCCGGCAGTGATCAGTTCTGAGTGTATGATGTACTACTTGGCATATTAAATGCTGCCGCCGGCGCAGCTCATACTTGCGATATGGTCTAAATAGGTACATTTCAGTTTAAATAAGTTCTGTGGCCCCATGATGTACTGGATTGGCAGGACTGTGGGGCAATCTAAAAGGATCTCTGATAGGTTCAAAATGAGGACATTTCCCAGTTCTTCGAGTGAAAAATCCATTAGATTTAGAACTGAGTCCTTCTAGGGTTAACCGACTCTCTCTATGGTTTCTTGGACCTCACCCATTCGCTGAAGGTGAGCAGAACGTCTATTGAACGCTAGTGTATAGTTTTCTGGTAGCTGTAACAACGGGCAACGACAAAATTGCACGAAAAGATTAATCGATTTGTGAACAACATAGTTTCCTCCTACTTTCAGAGATTTGTCGTTGAACTCACCATTTTTCGGATCGGCTAATGTACTCATACTTTCGCTTTACCATGCTTAAAGCCTAAGGCTAAACAGAGACCAAACAGGATAGTTTGCAGCGCTCAGTCCACACGTATTGGATATGCGTATAAACTACACTTCCGTGGTTCAAGTCCGGCGCTTACGCGCATGTGTTGGTAGAATATCCATTCATTCAGGCTGTATTAGGCGACTTGCCCTGGTATCTCAGTGACCATCGTTTAAATGGTTTCTGTTAAACACCATCCGTCAGTCAGCCCTGCAAGTGATCTTTGTTAACCCGTGCAATTCAACGCAGTTTCGTTGAGCGGATGTCGACAAAGATCAAGAGTTTATCGGTAGGTTGGAAAGTTCAGGACGGATTGACGAATCGCCGTTTTATCTCAAGAAATTTCGTGAAAGACTACGCATTCCGAGGTTCTAGGCGGACGATTCAGTGATGACATAATGTAATATTGTAGCGAGAAGGCGTCCAATAAAGCACAATCATGGTGACAGTTGTGTACGTGTTGCAGTAGGTCTTATATATATAGTTCCATCTGTTAACGCTCTCGAAGGCGCCAGTCTTATGGGCAGTGGCGTCCGTGACCGCGTAGTCAGATCGTCATTCGCCAGAGGAGACCGAAAATATCAGGTCACGTGATTCATCCAGCCAGAGGAGGGAATCAGTATGATGAGAAAACCTGAAGGTCCGTAAAAGATTGAATCAGAAGGTCCAGCCATACAAACACGACTTGTCCGGTTTGCCAAAATTACGAGGATAAAATGAGATCGTATGAGGTAGAGAAGGGGGGAACTGTAGAGAGAAAACTTCACGTCGGTGCATACTGAGATTTGCAACACAAACGCCACTGACTTCTATTGTTCGTCTTGTCAGAAACTGTCCTCATCCAAAAATTTTTTTTGCTTTTCGGATGTCAGCCAGAAGGTATGTTTCAATCTCGTTTTTCTTCGTAACCTGAACTCAATTCTGTGTTAGCCACGAGACTGTCGTTCCTATTTTCACCTACCATTGGTAATCAAGACCAGACATGGCAGGCGGTGAGTTGGAATTCGTAAGATGTGGCCAAGCCAGCAAAGCTCGTGAAACCAGAGCATTATACTTATGGGGTGACAGAGTCTGTCCTTCCTGAAGTCGTGTTGTTGACACGATGTTCCCACCACATACTGTTTCCGTTTCAGAGACACTGGAGGTTGAAGGCCGAAATTCTGTGAACATCCCCCGTGCGGACGCACCAGTTTTGTAGTCGCACTGTAGGACCGATACTACGCTGGCATTATCCACTCAATCTTTCACAGAAAAGCTAAGAACATGCCGGTATCACAGACGCCACAAGTTGGCAAACGTCCCTTCACTGTTAGCTGTATGACCTATAGCTTCATCTGGCCTTCCACTAGCACTGATTCTGCTGTTAAGATGAGTTAACTTTTCGATTATCTCAGCTGCTCAGCACCCGACCTTAATGAGCAGAGAGGAAAACATCACTCCTTTAAGATTAGTGGAGAGTGAAATCGCGCCACTTGCTTCTTCGATTTTCTGTTCTTCTGCGCATCTTGTTTTACCCGGTGAATGCACAACATGTGTGTGGCCTCGTGTGAAAGGCGATACGGGTAAGTGTCGCTGGTGCTCGACGAAAACTATCCAGGTGTTCGGTACTGTGATACGAGTGTGTGTATATGAACACCCAGAGATCCATGAATGATAGCCATGCACTTTTAGTCTCTGGTGCGCGCCTGCTGACCTACGTTCAACATCCCTGTTTGTTTTTCTCTACGTGTTTATATCCATTCCCATTTATCGGTCTCGATGAAGTTTGATGGCAGTATAACAAAGTACGAATCATACAGCTGCTTGATAAGACCTCACATACTACAATTATTCTTCTCTGCCTAAGCAGCCTGTGGGTGTTCATCCAGTATATTGTGTATGCTTAGCAGCAAGATCCGTATGTTACGTACGCGGTGAAATTGTTTTTTTTCCCTACCACAAGTGCTCTTGATTGTTTTACCTTCTGAGTCACTGGTTTAAAAATCCCTCAGTACTGTCCTGTTCACTATTACTATGTTCTCTGGTCAGACTTTATTTGGCCTTTGCAAAATAGTGCTCTGGAGCACGTTGGTATTCGTTGACTGTATTTCAGGGGAAAAAAAGCTTTGTAGAAGCTGCTGCTACGGCACGATAAAATCGTCAAACGGCACGCAGCAAAACATAATCCTTTATCGTGGGACCGATCAGTTTTAGTTATCTGGTCTTAACAGTTTGCACCCTCGAATATTGCGACTTGACCGAGCATACGGCCTTCTGACATGCCATTCTGTGCTAGCCTAAGAGGCTCTCTTGTCTTATCGGGTCTGACTGTATTCATCTTAGTTAAATGTGTTTCATTCTGTCCTTTGGTTCGTCGTCCTCGTTCTTGTGTCATAACACATTGTGCATACCGGAAAATACAGACAGCTAAGAATAATCATCTTTTTTGTTAGTTTTATCTCTTTTACTTCTATCCGAGTTGGTTTGCTTCACATGTTGAATCATCACTGTGCATGCGCAGGAAGCTTTGTTACTTGCTGAAACTTTTGGTATCCGTTAGTATTATCATCTCGTTGTGTGTACCTACACTCGTGGACTCATAGTAGACTGTGCATTAATTAGCAAGGGGCACCACTTAAACACTGTATTCGTTCTTGTCATATATTAATGAACCTCCACTCTGTTCAGTGTCTCATGGGCATACGGAGAATTTTACGGTTCTCGGTGCAATGTTTACATATTGATAGAGACCTAATATTGGTTTATGAGATCTTCCGTCACTTTCACGCGTTAAGAAATGCGTTTGCCTGGCTTAACTAACCAATTCAGGAACCGCTGATTAAGGTTACAAACCCCAGTGAACTGCTTAACTTACAGAAAACATCCGAATGTGCCTACCGCGGAACAACTTATCAGATTCTGTGAAGTCGTCAGTAAATGAATGCAAGTGCGGACTCGACAGATGCGTTAAAAACACCAGGTGAAATCTTCACATGGTTGGGCCACCAGAATTATCGCGACACAGTGAAGCACGATGTACCGTTACTCATTAGTCTGTTCTTGTTGCCTGTTGAACTTCGCTTGCAGTGTGCATAATAGGCTGCAATTTGGCTTTTATTCTCTTCCCATTTCCTCCGATTTTTATAACATGTAAACCTACTTATGCTAGCTATCCGGGACTAAAAGCGTCGGCCGTTTACTCATTCACATCTAAACTATTCATCACAGATTCAGATGTGCGTGGATGTTCTCATTTTCCTCCAATTCGCAAATTTCTTGTGAATCATGTGCTCTAACTTTTTCGGATTCGTTTGCGCATTCACTCTTACCGTTTGTTTCACTCTGCACAATTGTTGGTTGTCCTCAGAATGTGCGTAGCAGTCGAGAACGCTCGCTGTTTCGTGCTATCTTCTGTGTTCCGTCTAACTTGTTTCCGTGCACATGTAGTAGCAGGAGATACGCTACACATCCTACGCTACACACTTGCAGCTCGGTTGTTTGTTTGCAAGGTGTAGGCACCTTGATGCTGAATGTTTGAATATGGACGTAGTCATTTTCAGTAGTTAGGTCCCTTCCCGTCCCCTTCTTTTTTCCTTCTCTCCTATATATATGGTTTGCTTTTTCTTCATGGTTGTGTGGCAGTTAAGCATTAGTGTGAATCACTGATATATTGCTGTCTATGATGATGATGAGCGTGTATGTACCCTCGATTTCGTTATCTGCCGAAAATGTTCGTATCGTTTGGGTACCTGTTGTGTACTCAAGCGTTTGTGATCTCGAGTGGCAGACTGTGCACTATTTAGTGGAGTGTATCAACCCAACTCTGTATTGTTTCGCTTTATATTTGAAAATATTACAGTCCAGTGAGTTTCGATTAGTGCTTTGTAACGTCTTTATCTAGCACCCCGGCTATCGAATGCGCCTGATCTAGCACTGTCACGTGATCCTCATCGGTGCAGTATGAAACAACCGTCACATGTTCCTTGGTCTGAGCCAATTCTTGTTTGCACAACTACACTGTTTTGAAAAATCAATGAATGCCTTGGGTTTGAATGTTGCTTGCGTATGTTACTAGTATATTAACCGTCCAACCCATTTAATAAAAAGTTCTGGTCTTGGCCGTGGCAAGGATATGAACTAACGAGACTCGAGTCTAGTGCTTTTTTGAAGGGAGGCTGGCTGGGAAGTCTAGCTACATGCGGGAGCTGTGATCAAACGCGAGCGATGTCCAGTTTGGAACTAAACAAGTCCCCTATTACTCATCAGTAACACTTAGTCTTATGTAAAGATCGCATATCAGCTTTATGGGAAATCTCTTGTAAAGGCATCCCACACCATTTACTCTGCCTCATGATTCATCGTTGTTGAGCTCTATTTTATTGTAATGCAGTGGCACAGTTCTGTTCATCACTTTCCGGTTGAAAGTTGAATCTTGACATCTTCTGTATTTGTTATATCCAACGAAATATCCTAATCTTGGTTTACCATTTGACATGCTATGTATGTTCAGATGCTCTTCGTGAAAATGTGACAAAACAATCTAAAATTGGCTTAACTTTTCTAACCAACTTGTAAGAAGTCGGTTTGTCTGTTGGTTGTGCTTCGCCTCTTACTCAGAATCCTCTTCAAACCTAATGAACTATTTGCAAACATCGGGGTAGCAGTGCAAGTGACACGCGACTCGATACATTTATTCGGAGCCGGCAACTCGCAGACCAAAGATACTAGGGTAAGGATACTTTGATTTCAGTACACAGCTGTTCATATTTGACGCATTGAATGCAAGGTGACTCGGGCTTTGGTTACAAGCCCATGAGAAATCAGTTACTTACAAGGTATCGATGTGCTCCGGTACACACGGAAACGGATGGATATAAGCTAGCTTTCCTATTCAATTGTATCACCAACCACTGAAGTGAACTTTCCAGTAGACCTGCCTCCATCCTAATGAGTGTACATATGAATAATGGTGAGACCACATGGAGTGAAAGACGTGCCACAGCCCTTTACTGAGTAACCTACATCAACAGGACACGGTTACAGGAGAATTCCTGTTTGCTTAGTTCCAGTTGTAGATCGACTCATCATCTCGTAAACTACCGGGTTTTCAGACATTCCTTCAAAATCCATGAGGAACGTCGATTACTGCCTTCTGACAATAGGCATCAAAAAGAGTGCATATTTCTGAGAATGTCTCATGAATGAATTGATCGGGGAATCTGTTGGACATAACATCCAGTCCAGAGGGAATTAGTTGCTGCAATCAACTATTCTTCCATCACTTTCCGTGATTGACGAACTACTCTGTGTACAACTCGCAAAGAGACCTGGGTCATTTTGTCAAGCATACCCAGTCGAATTGTGATTGCTTTGTTGGCCCGGTTGTGCTTCGCGGTCTTTTTCTGCAGACCCCCAACAGGAACAGAGGTCCGAAAGGAAATGCAAATTCCTATGCAGAACAAGACACTTGGCTCAGACTATCCCCCTGCCACCCTTTTGGAGGATGATGGAGATGCGTGTGTTGCAGAGTTGTCCATTCTGTTCTCCAAAGCGTAGACTAACGAGAAAGTCCTCTCGTCCACGGAAATGGTCAGCATTTAACCTCATTTCTACGAACAATCAGCATAACATGTACACCAACCGCCTCGAAATTCGTTCGATCTCAGTTGCGTGTTGGCTGTTGGAACCTCTTCTGCTCCGCCGGTTATCAAAAAAACGTGAAGAGTGGTGGCGTGAAGAGTAATTTTGGTTTCACACACTGGCTGTGTAGATAATTCGATCAGATCTTCGCTCTCCATCTGGTCCTCAACCACCGCCATGTCCGCCACCAGCAAACCCTAGTTGTGTCCCCAGAATCTGTCAACAGATCTGTTCTCCGATGTTGTTTGCTGAGAAATGAGGTGTCTGATAATCATGTATTATCCGAAACTGGTGAACTTGCGCTTCCGATGGAATCAGAGCTTACGGCAGACTGTCACCATCGTTTCGTATCTCCAGTGAAGTCTAATAGGATTATGATATCCCTCGTCTTCTCTTCAACTCTGCAACGGGCTGTGTCCTACAGAGAGCTGCGGATGACCTGACCAATCTTATTATGCGACTTCTGTAGGGATCATTGACTTAGATTACACGGCTAATATGGTCCTGCTTGATAACAATACAGAGGCGATCTACAACGCGTTGGACGGCTTGATGAGTAAAGTAACGAGTTGTGGTATGTACATTTTGTCGTCTGGGTTTGAGGTAAGGGCACGTGTTTGCAGACATCCTGGAGAGGAGGCAGTCTGGGATGAGTGGAGAATTTTGTGTATTTTGAGGTTTATATCACGGATGCTTAAGGTGTAAGATTAGGCATGTGTTTACATATCGTTAAAGTCCGATTGGCGTTTGTTAGCTTGGGGTGCCCCTGACCCCGATGTGACATCCTTAGGTTGTTAAGCAGAATAGCGCGGCTTTACACGCTGTACTTTTTTGCGGTTGCGAAGCAAAACGGGTGTATGTCGGCATTATTTGTTGGTAACCTTTCTCCACTTTTTCTTGTCTATGGAGCATTGCGCTTGTTTTGTCAGTATCGTATGTGGATTGACTTGTTTTCGGTTGTCTATCAGGCACTGGTATCTCTTCACGTAAAGTCGTTTTATTTTACCAGCTGTTGCTTTTCGGATGCGCCTTACGTATTTTCTCACCGTTCGTCACTTGCTTTGTTTTGGGACTCTTGAACTGATTCGTGGTTTCACTGCACTATGTACGATCGGTGAATGGTAGTCCGATTTTGGGGTCTCTAGCGTTAAACGTGAACTCTGTTTTCTCTCTTCGGCTTTGCGGCTGAGACCCGAAGAATTTTGATTATCCCTGACAAGTTTTACTGAGATATGTCGATAAACTTAGGTCATTATCGTGAAAACCGTTGTGTGGACCGTTTTTCACCTCTGATCGTCATCACTTCTTTCCCCAAGGTAAAGACGATGACAGTTCCTTTCTTTAATTCCTCTCCTGCGTCTTTTTTAAATTCCTTATTTCTGTGTGCGTGTTTTTAATTGTTTTTCTCGATTACACTATAACACTCGGTCTGTCTTCAGAGTTGTGTACGAATGCTGTTAACTGTGGTAAACAACACCTATGGATGGTCACCGAATGTGAGTAAAACCTACTATACTGCCACTTGCTCATTGTGTTGTTCTAGATTTAACAGTTGACAACTGTCCTCATATGTTTCTCTCCCGCCGCTCCAATGAACACTCCTGGTTGGTTACTAACCCTGGTCCCACTGATATCTTACTGATCATGAGGCGCTTTTTCATCAGGCCAGAATAAAAGAACATTATTTATCCAGTAGCAATTTCCGGAATATTTGAGTTGAAACTGCAGTGTACTCTTGTTCGTTTTTGCAGTGTAAAGTGGCAACGCATGAATCGGCCTCAAATGGTGGTTCGTTTTGAGACATCGATTAGCGACCAGACGAGAAAAGACCAAGCGATTGATTGGCTGTCGTTTTAAGCATCGCCAAACTGGACTGCATACATAGATTGTCCGAAACTGTTTCTGTTAATCTCACGGACATTGGGACGTAGGCGGCTGGTGGCCGTATTGTGATCATATCAAATCCATGAACACAGTTGGATTTGTGCTGGTACTACCAATGTTTGCTGGAAATGTAAAATGATTACCATAGGACATGCGAAACCTTTTCAGTGGCCCTTCAAAACGTTTTTCCTAAGCGGAATGGGATTTACCGCCGCCATATTAAAGTCGTTGATTCATGAATTGTCAGTTCGTAGACGCGCTTTGGAATAGAGTACAGCGTAGTGTTTCCCTTCGCCGATAAGTGCGTAATGCAATGTACCGGTTTATTTTGATTTCCGCTACTCGTTCTACTTGGTCTCCAAGACACCGAGGTGAGTTCATTTCAGATCGAAGAGCTTGTTAACTTGGACTTGTATGTTCACCTGTTCCTATCACACTGACTGCGTGTGTAATGTCTCTGTATATCATTTTCGTGTTATTACTACACAGATACGTGGACGCGCGATTGATGACGCATTCGTGCAGTTGGCTTATCGACCAGAAAAGGGTGCTCGTATCTTAGAAGAAGTGAGCTATCTTTGGTTACAATTGTGTTCTCCTCGATCTCCTATACCCATACCACTCGTCCGCTGTTGATATGAACTGTTACTTGTTTGTAGATCGTTGTTTCTTTTTGTTTGTAAACGCCTGTTCACATTAGCAGTAGTATGATAGAGTTAGATAGTCACCGCGATTTAAACAGTATATGCACCTCAATACTATTCATTAGAGCAACGCAAAAACAGCATACGCATACATGTTTGATATTGATCCATACCCGGACGTGTTGCGATTCCGTCTGTTTATTCTCCCTTCACTATTAACGCAGGTTTATTAGTGCGGAATGCTATGGTATTGCACACTTGTGTTGATGCGGGTATATCCGTGGGCATGCAACGATTTTAATCTGTTTCGCTAGCAGGGCCGTAGTTTGAGCAGTCCCTAACTAAGCGGTGACTTCTCAGCGTGGCGGTTGAGTGGGTTCACAACCCACTGCTGGCTATCTTGAAAGGCGCATGACACGGAAATCACGTGTTATTCTGACTAGGGTATGATCGATCCATATATACAATTAGTTTGCATCAAAATGTGTATTTACCTCTCTGGCCTCGAATACTATAATATGATCATGTTGGTTCGACTTGTAAACACCTCCATGATTGTACGGTAATGTGCCAAAATTGACCTTGGGCCATCTATTCCCCAAGGTTCATCCGAGACACTGACTTTCATCCTAAATCATTCGCAACCGACTTCAGGTTATTTTATATATTTCGGTATTTGTCTAGACCATCTGGTAGTATGGCCTATTTGTGATCTATTCCGTCACCTCCGTTTTTTAAGGTTCTATGTCATCGTTGCATTCCTGCCCCCGAGAGTGTGTACTCTTTTTTAGTACGACCATCTGTGTTGTTCACGAAATGGTCACTTCATTGTGCTCACCTAGTTTTTGAGGCGTTTCTGCCAACGACGGAACTAGGCCACTGTAGATCATTTTGTGGCGAGCATCATACCCCTCGTTTGTGTGCCTTTTTCCCGTATAGGTTTTGGAAGAGGCCGTCGAATTGGCTGTCAAAGAGCATGATTTCGAGTATTGCACGAAAATCTGGATCGGTGAGTTGTTCATATATGTAACTGTAAACCGCGTGCGAACAATACATTTCTGGTGATTGCGTAATGCGTGTCCACGAGGAGTGCACAAATCACGCAACGCGAACGACTAGACCATTCTGTTGCTAGCCGATCTAGACGAGAAGGTATAGCGTAATCACGCACGCACCTTCAAGCTATAAAGCTTGCATTACAATGCGTTAGTTCCATAAGATCTCTAGACTGCAACTGCTATCCAAGGCAAACCAGTCAGTAAAGTATCATGTGTTGATGGTTGAAGTAGTTATAAAACGAGAACTGAACTTGGAATTGTCCATCCTCCCCTTGTTCATAATGTGTTGAATCTATCGTTACTTGTAGTTTGTTTACGTGCTGCCTACCGGATTGTAGTACGAATCAAAATGTTTTGGTCCAGTTGACAGTCCATTTAGTTCAAATTTGTTTACTGTGCTGCTCAAAGCCGCTACTGTTGACCGTGCATCCACTGCTTTCGAAGTTGTTTAATTTTAATGTCTTTTTCATTTCCTCGGCTTGCTGTACCCGTGATTATCGAGTCTTCGTTACTGTGTCACCTAGTATCCCAGCGCAAATCTATGTCGGCTCAAGGTCAACTATTAGTGCTATAACCACGTGATTGCGTTTCCTGCAAATTTCCGTTGTTTACCCTCAGTTTGCACATGTGTTGAAAGGCTACCATTTTTGTTTCAGCGATCAGAACCGCTTCATTCATGTAATTAGCTGTCACTTTCGCTGTGGTAAATTAACAATAAAGTATGTGCTTTGTTGTTCACTTCGCATCTACAATCCATCCACCAGTTGTACACCGTCGTTGTCGAACCTACCTCGAGCCTACGATGTAACGGGGTTTAGCCGCCTGTTTCCCTCAGTTTCGCTCATTTAAGCGGTATCATTTGTTTCCAACTCTTACTTGTCCTCTCTCGCTTATTAGAGTGTTACGTATCAGCTATAGCTTGTCCAGTTCCTCATCTTTTTTTGGATCCATCCATCTGCCCCGCCTTGTCATCATCCATTGCAGCTACCTCGAGATATTTCATAAACTGTGTGATTTACTCAGTATCCGAGTTGGTCATTCATCACATGCTTATTTATGTTGAAAACCTATGTAGTAAGCGCTGTGGATCGTTAAGACTAGTAAAAATTATTACCAAACTGTAGTCTGACACGCAACCTGCTGCTCTTTCAAACTTCACTGTCAACTATCCTTCTGGTGATCCGATCCGCAAATCCAGCCAAGGATCGTCAACAAATTGAACATCCTCGGAAGGAATGGCATCTAGTCGTGGATGAAACATTAGGCCTAGAGAGCTATCTTTGACAGACCTATCGCGCAGGCTCTCTGTCGTGACAATTTCGATAGACACTCTTCAAGTAACCCGGTGTCCACATGTCCGAGTCTATACTGAGTTATGCCATTTGGCTTGCAATTACATCCTGCATAGCTTACGGAATGAGAGTTGAGTCGGACAAGGGCAACATGCAGTTGTTTTCTGCACCTGATCACCTGACTATGCTGACTCAGTACGCGCAAGCAATTGGAGTGTCTAGGTGAGACGATATACCCTGCGACACTGGATAGAAGTTCCTGCATGTAGCGTGCAGGCAACCGGTAGTCTTTTAAAGAGTTGACAAATCTGGTTATCCTGAATGACGGAGTTCCTGTATACGCATAGGGATCGATGCATATAAGTGAAGTAAGTTCACTGGCAGTACTATTCAGAAGCGTCACAGAAAATGGTCACTGCAATACTTTTGGATATTCTTCACTCGTCCCGGAAATCTGAGTGAGTCATTGCTCCTTGTGTACAAACAAAATCTATCAGACGAAGTTAAACTTTTCAAAGTTAAGTGCAAAATCGCCGTTCTACGTGGCCTTTTAGGCCCGCAGTGTACGTTTACTATGTCCCAGCTATGATGAAACTCTTTGATGCTCTGTTTACTCTAAAACCCGTCGAACGATAGTTTGAGACTGAATAATGTATTCAGGTAGCATAAATCCGATTTGAAAGCAGGATATGTCAAACTCTTCTGTACCACGGCTCAGTATCGATAGTCCATGTTATTACGATCTGGTTATGCTTACTGCAGCACGAAATCTGTTTGAGTCCAATTTTGCTCACCATGGTTAGTCGTAGGATTGTTGCTTTTCTCTCTCTTTCTTTCCTCAGAAACTATTCATGTCAATCGTGGCCGTTCAGTGCCTCGACTATACAAAGGTTTACGGACGCAAATATCCCTAAACAATTACCACTACGCTAATTTGTACATTCGACTTCGTGAGGGCGATCCTCCTGCGGTCTATCACGCGCGACAAATAGCCGGCAACTGGACGCCTGCTGCAAATTGTCCTGCCAGCGGGAGACCTGCCTGGGGCTCGGGCCATGATATGTTACATCGGGAAGTGGAACGAATGCGTGAAAGGCGTTTTAAATGGGGGCTGTAGACTGCGCAGCATAGGTGTAAAAATGAGTACAATAAATACAAAAACCAATCACCATTCCCATTTATCTTCTGTATGTGTATGCAGCTGACAAAGTTGATCATAATAATGCAAACAAACCTCAGATTCTTGCGACAATTTGATTTTCTAGAAGCTTTTAGTTTGCAACACTGGGTTCTCCTGGTGCAGTTTATCCGCAACAAAAGAAAGTGTTTATCGTTATGTATTTAATTTTCGCATACTCCTTTCAGTCAAACGTAAAAAATTCGAATTTGTGCAGTGCGCATGTAGGAAAACTATGGTCAGACTGTGATCAGTCAACTAAAATCGAAATTTACTTCTGTTTATCTCTGAACATTGTTTTACTGAGCTCGATAAAATGTGCACTGATGACTGCCCACAGAGAAAGAACCAATGTAAAAGAAGGCTTTATCTGCAAACGAATATCTCGAGGCGATTTTCGACATTTGGCACCTGAGAAAGTGTCCTTTGCCAACTTGCTTTCAAAAGTTATCCTGTCACGATTAACGTAGACAGAAAATGACAGACTGTGTCGGTTGGTACGTAACTTGCGGCTGAATTCTGATTTTCCGCTCTGGGCGCTGGTGAGCTGATTGGCAATCGTAACCTACCAAAATTCACTGTCTGTCAAGTAATCAGTCCACTTGTGACTACGGTGACGTCCTTATCGATTATTCAGATTGCTGCCTACGGTCAAAAATGCCTCTGCGTATCGTAATGAAAAGTCATCGACTAAAGCATGTATATTGTCTAATTCGCGTATTCTCATGCATACACATTTATGAATCGAATTTGAAGTCCATAGTGCAGCAGGATTTTCTCGTAAACTTCATATGCTTTTCAATGTTGTCTTGTCTGTTTGACCAAAATTTGCTGTCATGGAATTTTGCCCTGTCATTTCTCATTCGTTGAGCCGACTTTGCTCATTGATGACTCATTCGGTCTCCCATATTGTCGGTGGTTCACCTGCTGTGGGCTTTGCTCATCTCATAATCGCGCCGAGATATTTCACGGAATGTCAGGATACTCTCCTGTCTGACTTGGTCACCCATCACCAAGTGGTTGTGCGCGATGACGCAACAGTCAGTGATAACACAGCACGTAAGCGATAATCCCATTTCGTCCACTGTAAGAAATCCGTGAGACAGGTAACGTTATCCGCCGATTCACCACTTCCGTCTTGTTACTTCCTAGTCACCACTCCAATTCACTAACGTCCCCTAATGTAGAGCTGTTACATAATCGTCTCCCAGCTCTGTGTGCACAGCCTTTCGACTCAGACAGTTTGTCTGTCTTGTGTCTGACGGTACTCTGCTTCCGTGTACGGTTCTCATTGTTGTTGCTATATACAAATTTTTTACGCTTGTGATTGAAGAGAGTAAACGAAAGTTTCTGGCTGTCATAGGTATAAATAAGTAACACTGGAGGAACTCCCCAATGCGAAGGTAACGAACGGTTCGCGAAATGCTACAACTGATCAAATTCGGCTACCCGGTAAAAGCGGTATCTCAACAAAACGGTCAATCAGAATACCATCCAAGCGCAGCACCTGATTTGTTTCAATGTACGGGTGTGCATATCGAGTTGTTTATGACTCGTCCAAACGAATGAGTAACGAAGTTAAACCTACGAGTAGCAAAGATGAGGAGTTGAAATCACTAGGATTCTTCTGTTTTTTCACCTCTTCTTGTCTTGGAAATAACCCATAGAAACCGGACGAAGTTAAGATTGCTCAGTATCGGTAGTCCTGTTTATTTCGAGAGGCGGTGATCTTTCAGTGCTCAGAACGAGGGCACCTTGGGTAAATGCCGTGCAGACTGCGGAAAACATTCAACATTATGTGCAAACTGCAACACGGGTGGTTGTTTGCTGTCGACAGTTCAACTTATGTCCGGTAGTTACATATGTTCGCCCGAAATCATCTTAGTTTATGCTTACGGTTGCCAGTTTAATTTGTCCATGTGAGCTCGTTTGCAAGGGAATTGAGCAAAGATTTAAACGAAACACTCCCCTATGTTTTTGTCTTTAATCTATATCTTCACCACGGTGTCATATATGCCAATCGTGTCGCGTAAATATCTAGCCAGATTGCCTCGGTTTAGTTAAAAGCTCGTACATTCTATGGAATAGGTGTTTCGTGGTACCCCTGGTGCAGTGTATACACAAGTACAGTGCAGCCATGTGTTTGTCCATCCTATGTCGACCTGTTTAACTCACTGTTTGTCGGCTACCACTAAAGCGCCAATCTGGTCGATAAATCCAAATCGGTACACGTGCTGTCTGGATTGTTTTCACTACTGAGTTGACGTACGGGTCACAGACAACCTGGTCGTTTGTCAGTTTCTGCAAGTAAAAGAGCCAGTCACTCTACGTAAAAGAAGTGGTCATCTGTTTGACAATCTTGTACTGGACAGTCAGTGTATTTTGCCGAGAAAGCTTGGTTTAAGTTTTTATTTTCGAAAATCTTTACTGTTGAATGAGATATAAGAAGTTTCAAGTGCACATCTGCATCTACTCCGCACCGGTGCTACTAATACCACTCATCTGTGATCACCTGAGTGTTGGTTCAGACCTGGTCGAGAAACTTTGAACCCTCAGGGCTGGAGGGTAATGGGTCTCCTCTGAGTTTTGTTCAGAGTGTGTCAGCAGATCTCTTGAAGCTTGGTCAAATTGCTTTGCGAATTAAGTAGTACAGCCCCGGAAGCTGCCCGTCGTCTGCAGTGTGTCAAGTTGAGTGTATTTGTGCTACTTGTACTCATATAGAACGATGGATTTCATGTCTCTCAATGTGGTACAGATTTTTCGAAAGTGTGCATAACTGGGCTAGATTTGCTTCATTTTTTTTAACAGTTTGCTGATTTGATACAGACAAAGGGAACACAGTATCTCAACCAATAGATGAAGGCAGCCGACATCAATGTTTACCAATACTCTTAAATAATTTGAATTGTTCAGAAAACACGGAACAAATGTGTGCGCCACGTTTGAGTAGCTGTTAGGAAAATGCTTTATATTGTTCAAATCTGTTCACTATTTGAGATAAATCTTTCTTCATAACGGAACAGAGTTAAAGATGAAGAGCACGTTTGTTGCATTACGATAGAGTACGATTGCTTTTCAGAACAGTTATTCAGAATTTTCCGGTGTACATTTTTCTATTTTCATCCGTGGGAATTGTTTCATGGTAGTTTCTTGCCGTTGACTAGATTTGGCTGTATGTGGAGCGGTGTCATACTTACTGCCTTCCCTCTCCGCCGACGGTTGATTGAAGGGCATGCGCAGATCGTTGGCGTGTCCCTATAGGAGGTGCCCTCACGTGGCAGTATGCTCTCACGCTTGACTTGTCTGTCTAGTCTTGTACAGCTGTCGCAACCGTTGATCTGCCTTAGAACAACCCAAGCGGCCAGGTTGTACGAGATGGAGTGTAGGCCAAACATAAGGTCAACGACGAACGTTTCACTTATTTGGTAGCCATTGGCTAGAAAGGTTGAAAGTAGGTCCACTCTGATGGTCGCAGACTTAAACGGAAATAACGACCGAAAAGGTAATCGTGGGAGGGGTATTTCCAAAGGAAACAACTGTAGCTGAAACCGGCTCGTTGGGACATGTCCCTGAAAATATACGGATAGTGTGAGAGCACTCTTCTCTAGAACTCACTGAAGCTCGCTTTTTTTAGACATTCAGGCTCATGTTGCATCCATGGTAAACCAACTAACAGATATTTCTGTCAGCTGATGATAAGACCTGTGAAAGTGTACAACAAACTCTCATGTATGATGGACACGAGTATTCCAACACTCGATGGAATACCTCAGCGCAGCGATGTGGTATGTCCAAAAGCCCACAGCGAGCGGATTGTGGACAACATGGGAGACCGGACGAGCAATTGCGCAACGAAATCAGACGTGGAATAGCAAGCGAAAAACCCCTGACAGAAGGTACCAACCACACAAACTGTGCGGAAGTGCACACGATGGGTGAGTGGAAACTGCCGGTGTTTCGTGGACCGGAATTTCGGTCCATAAACGCGAGTGCACACGTGGCGTAAGAACGAACGAGTTGGAAATAAAGATCGTGCTTTATTGGGCGAATTTTTGCTACGTATATGCTCATCTATGTCTCAACAGTTGAACGCGTGTAGCCGTTGGGCACTGAAACTGATGTTGACGTCTGCCCGCCAATACGTCTTGTGTATGTCGCCGGTTATTTACAAAATGCGCTTTATAACTGTCTGTCCCACCTAACTGATCCACACTACAAGGCAGCACGTGTTCTTCCATCCTTGCTTCACTTCATCTGATAAAAATGGTGGTTACTTAACGTCACGGTTATTGAACCCATCAGGTTCGCTAGATGGCCAACCAACTTGACGTGTTTCACCATCGAGACGTTAGGTTACGTTGTTTTTGGTAAGCATCCTGTTGCGCTGCTCCATGAATTTGAGCAGCCACCTGGGGATATCTTCTGATATTCGCTGATGAGGCCGTTGATCCCTTCTGCTACTGGCTTCGTCGGCGAATACCAGACTATATCCCGCAGGTCGTTGCTTAACTCTGTGGCACAGGATGGCTGTCAAAAACAGCGCGACTCAACATCATCGACTGTGAATCATCTAGTTGGCTGGTCATCCAGTGAATCCATCATTTTATCCAACACGTGACTCATCTTAAACCAGACATAGTAGCCTTGGCGTGGCAGTCCTTTTCAACGATTCTCACAATTATGAAACCGGCGGTTCGTGTTTTGTTAATTCACAACGTGAGAGTTGCCATTTCATCGCCTTTTCCGATTAACCCAAAGCTGACAGACTTTGTGCCCGTGAATGAAACTGATCAGCAGTGGATTCTGACATTTTGCACTATCGATCCCTCACGCCTGAAAGCAGTGCGAACTGATGTTAAACGGATTTTCTCCCGGTCATAATAAGCCGACGGACAGTTAAAAATGCGTACACGTACACATCTCTGTTAAGAGGACTGAGCACAAAGCAAAGCACATTACAGTTTGTGGCCTTGGATAATAATAGAATCGGAACACTTCTTAGGTATGCGGTCATTGGATATGCTCAGTGTGGATTGTGTGCATCTGTTGTTTTTGATCGTACAGCAAACTATTTGTATTTGGTAGGGGTGCAATGAAATCCGTTGGTTATGTTTGGATTTGCGATTTTCAGGTAAGAGCTAATTGACCTTTGTGGAGCCTGCCGTCTGCGTAACCAGTAAGATGTTGCACACCTGGTTGTCCTGAACATATAAAAAGGTCACAAATTCTTGCATTTTAAAACCATGGTAATTCATGCGTGATATGGTCAGATAACCTGTTCAGCCCTTGGATGTGCGTGTTTGTATGTGCACTGCAGCGGTGAAACAACTGAGATGTGTCCATTGAAAGTCATTAAAGATGAGTAGTCTGATCAAAAGTTAGCCGTCAGCTCACTAGATTGTATTCACCCTGGTTTGGTCCAAATGTGCACTGGACGAAAGCGCCCTGGGCTGCGCTCATAAATGTAGATTGAGTCCAGCGAGCAAAAGTATATTATTTGAAGAAATCCGTGTATTTGTAACTCATCTCACACCGTTTGATATGCGACGTCATGACAGTAAGTGGCACATAAGCGATCGATCACAGCATTGGCATATCGCGAAAGATAATGCGCTGGCGATAGCGTGTTAGTTGGGTATCCCTAAACGAAAAGCTGTGGGATTTAATAATCCGTCGGTTAACAGTGCCTGGTGTGACAGACTACTAGCTGGCATCCTTAATACATGGCCTAAACATCTAAGCCTGCACAAATGTAAAGAGTGAATAAAAGAATTCATTTGACAATCAGTGCCAAACATCCTCTTCCCAACTTCCTCGTTGCTTACTCGCTGGTGCCACCCGATATGAGTGATTGAGCGCAGACATCTGTGGTCATATGTCTGAAGACGGTTCACGTCCTCTACCCTGAGCGGCCAAGTGTCGCTGTCGTAGAATAATACATATCTAACCGTCAAGTTATACGACCCTTAAAACTCAGAGAGATATCTCTCTGTCAGAGGTACCCCCACATTGGCGAACACCGTGACAGCCTTAGAGATACACATTTCTACTCTATTCCTTACACCCCCGCCACTATCGCTGTTGCAGCTACCCAGGCATATAAACCGGTCATCAACCTCCATGACTTCATCGTTAAACAATAAATCTATGTGATCACAGCAATCCTGCAGAAGCACTTTGCAGTTTGAGGCTGCCAAGCGCATTCCGAACTACTGGACAGAACGCAAAATAGCCTCTGGTACTGTTCGTGCTGCTTGAAAGTTGTCAAACAGCAACACCTCGTCACCAGCATAATCAAGATCAGTCAGCCTTTCATCAGGTAACAGGTTCACACTGGCATCTTGTGAGTGCCCGAAACAATCCACCTTTGGACCGTCTATCACAAAGTTAAACAAAAATAATGGTGAGCAGCCTTAATGTACACCAATCATGGTGCGGAAACTGTCGGATAGTTCACCGTAAAACCTAACCTGAACTGAAGTATGGGAGTAAAGTGTCGACAGTATGTTCACATACTTGATCGGTACATCCCTGCGTTTAAACGACTCTAATAGTGTAGATCGATCAATAGAATAGAACGCACCTTTGTAGTCGACAAAATTGGACAGTTGTTGGCCGGCGGTGCACATAACGCTACTCCAGAATTTGACGAAGAGTACAAATTAGATCAGTGCAGTCCCATCCAGGGCGAAACCCTGCCTGCTCTTCCCTTATGTTCGCCTCCCGGGATGCAGTGAGTCGACGAATTATAATGGGTGCAAGAACCCTAGTAATGACTGGAGTCAAGCTAATTCCCCTGTGGTTTCCACAAGGGCCCCTGATGCCTTCTTTAAATACGCGAACTAGCATCGAGTGAACCCAGTATGGAAGGATGGTCTCGATCGTCCACACAAATTGAAACAACTGAGTCAAAGCCTCCATCAACGCCTCCCCCATCTTCTTTGAAAAGTGCCAGCACGATGTCATCTGGAACAACAGCTCTATTACGTTTGAGAGCCGAGATGCAATTGTGAACCTCAGTATCATTGGGTGGTCCCAAATCTACCAACCAGGATGTTTGTGACGACACCACAGTAGAGACAGGAGGCCGGCCAAATCTACCTTCAGTGTTTCGCCCACTGTACTAACCTTCTGGGCTTATTATGGATGAGTATGCCATCTCCCTCGCTGATAGCTTCACTGACAGATGGTCGCCTGGGACCAGCAGTACGGGTAAGCTTAGAGTGTGCCGATGTCCTCTGAAGTAAAAGCAGTCTCCATTTCCGTAGCTTTTTCTATCAACCAAGCCTTAGGATCAGCCGTTCAGGCTACGTTTCTGTTTCTTACGGATATCTCTGCTAAACTTGTTATCTGAATTGCTGAGAGGAATGTTTCGTCTAGCTTATAACAACTTCAAGGATTCCCCCGAGATGCAGTACCTGCTCGATCCACAAACCCCTGTGCCGCATGCTACAGTACCTCCTTCATAAATTACCTATGAGATCTCGGTCCATCAGCTATTAGGACTTTCGGAGTGAGAACTACTAAGGCACCTTGGAGAGCTACCTTGGTAATTCTGCTTTACCGACTATATGGCCAGTTTGTCAACAGCCAGTCGTGGCTGTCGATGAGGTAGTTGCCCGTCAAAAGTAAGGACGAAACGACAACGTAGCAACGCATGGTCCGAATCCAAGTATGTGCCTCAATAAGAACGACGGTTCCGAATAGAGCCACGTCACCTATAACTAACAGCTGACCCCAATGTCAACATTTCAAATCCACCATCGAATGGGGCTTCTCCGAAACCCTCTCTATATCAAAAGCACGCATTCGTTGTGTGAATGTGAATCTGGTGAGCCACCTGTAGCCCTTAAATGATTCGATCTATCTGTTGACTGCTATTCCAGATGGCATACAGTTATATCGCTGTCTAACTGCCTTTCAGAAATAGTCAGTGGTGATTTCTCCGAATATTTGGTGTTATGATCTGGCTGTGCAGTAGTTGTGACCACATATAGTGAACCATCTTTTGAAAGACATTTTGTGACTCTTCTAAATACTATGGAATGTGAACATATTCCCATGATGCATTCCAATAGAAGACAGCATGGTTGATCGCTTTAATCCCCAATTTCACATTCACTTCAATCTCTCCTTCAAAGAAGCACTTTCGTTAGCGTTATCGGCCTACCGTCCCTCCTCCTTCACGACTCGCCCGGTTACTTTAATCTACAGCTGAGCAGTGTTGAGTTTTGGTTCTCACCTGGAAAACTTATTTAAGTGTTCAATCACAACAGGATGATGACAGGCGATATATCATTATTTTGTTTATTAACACCAGTTGTAAACGTAAAACATGCGGATTTAATACAACAGACGGAATAGGCACGTATACATGCACACCAACTATTGTCTATTTAACACCATGGCAACCTGATGAGTTGCATTAACCAATTCTGTGTGTACAACACCGACTGCGGAGATCACAACAACGTAGCTTCGCTTAAGACCAGAATTTCCGGGTTCTGATTATCTAAAAATATTTTGAATGAGCTAAGTGAGTCAACTTGGTGAGATGCCAAGCAGTTGGTGTCATGGGATTACGAGCACGGGATTTACCGGAGTGATATTGTTGTCATTCGTTGTTTTAATCATTTCGAGACGTGTTCTAACACACGGTAAATATCATCATCATAGACAGCAATACACCAGTGGTTCACACTAATGCTCAACTGCCACACAACCATGAAGAAACAGCAAACCATATATAGAAAGAGAGAA
>QNGE01003447.1:24525-49547 GCA_008508345.1 Paragonimus westermani | reverse complement strand
GGGTGGGTGGCGGTGTACCAGAAATGGTACGTTTTTCAGGAAGAGATGCCAACCATCTTCCAACCCCCAACCTGGAGGACCAGGAGACTGTGGTTTGTCAGACCTCTACCTGTTGGCCTGCCTGGTATGAGTAACTCTGTCCAGTTTAGCCCAAAAGGTCATAGAGATGCGCAAGCCGTCACACCACGTCAAGGTCCAGTCTCACTTTGACGGAGCTGGATACATGTTCTGCTGATGTATACGTCACCTCAAATGCAAATGGATTGATGGACAACATGAGAGACAGAACAGTTGGGCAAACTGCGTTCGCAATTATGTAGAACCGGTCTTCCAGTGGTTTGAACCAAGCGTAATTGAACAGCCGCACACTTACGGGATAGAGTAAACTTCATTTTATACCTGATATTTGCCAGATGAACGCCGGTGGATTTCGGAAATAGAAATATATCCTCCTTTTGAGGTTTTTGAACTGGCTGATTGCACTTGTTCACCTTGTTGTGAGTCTCTATTAATTTTTGCGATATCTGCCTGCTATTTTCCTGAAATCCGTTGTTTCATCTGCAGCTTGCCAGGGATGCAAATACGCTTGGTTATGTGAAAACGAATCTTGGCCGAGTCACGCTTGTTAGTTGCTGGGGCAAAACTAGAAAACAGAAGACGTTGCTCGCCCCATCTTGCTTTGTGATAGATCGGTCGCCTTAATGTTTCTTCCTCACTCTTGGCGATGAGTACATCTAAGAAATCTAAAATGTCATTCGATTCAGTTTCATGACTCAAAGATAATTTAAGAGAATGAAAAGCGAATCAAGCTGATCAGTATTGACAAAAAAGCAAATCGACGAAATAACGTTTGTAAACCACGGTTTTGGTAATGTTATCTGTTAATTTCTCCTTAGATAACAACTTGATAAACTGCTTTGGAGTTCAGCTGAGAGGAAAAGACGAGTGGTTGTTAGCGTTACTGAAACGAAGTTAGATTGAAAAGAGAAATATCAAGAAGGTGAAATGATGAACTACTCAGAATTATCAATCATGATAGTCGCTACGTAGCTGTTACATAGAAAGTTGCTCAGATCGAAATATACGTTAGTTTTAGAAATTCAAAATACCGGGTTCTCACTAACAAGTTTGTCAGCGCAGAGTAAAGACGTACATTGCGACAAATCCACAATTTTTTTTACTGTAGTCAGTCGCAAATGTAAAACAGGCGCCATTAACAAGAATTGGTGCCTCCAACACTAGATTTTACACATTTTCAATCGTGAGAGCGTTCAGAATTTACGGAGACAACCTTCGATTGCAGCATAAAATCCAGCAAATTGCTTATTAACGACCTGTCGGTAACGTCGACAACGTAGGGTCAATGATGTTCTCATCGGTTCGATCACTAGGTGGTCTTGTCCTCAGGTCACCCATTGATTTTAGACGAAGATTCGACTGTGCACTTCAAATCACGTTAATAATAAAATCAAATTTCTAATAGTTTAACTCTCGGAAATCACTCTAAGTTAACGACTACAAGCCACAACTTTAGTGTTGTTTATACAAACTTCAGCGCTCCCGTTATCGCGAAACCTATTTTGCATACGTTGAAACGTTTACCTGGATAGGTAAATGCTCGTCTTATGTCGGCCTCGAAGCAAGTAGTAACGCGTGGTATGAAAGAGACCAACTGTAACTTGATGGGTGAAATCGATCGAGTCAGCGAGCACCAAAAAAAGTGAATATGCTAAACAGAGCAAATCACCTGAAAAATAATGTGTTTCAGAATGACGGTTGACCAGGCCGTGGGTTGAGAAGATGCAGCGGAACTGTGCTAGGTGCGACATTGCTCGTTCGGCTAGCAGATACGTCTAGGTGACACGAGAACCAGATACTTCCAAGCCTGATTCAATTCAAGTTGCCTTCGGTGCCGCCTTGTTGGGTAACAGAAGTCCAACAGGATAACGGAAGTTCTGAATTCTCGATTTGCCCATTCTATACAGAACTACCTCACCCACAGTTAGTGATGAGCGGCTCACTCTTTACCACTCTTTACCAACATTAGGGTGACAAACAAGTGATTAATATTTAACACTGATAAAAATATAACTACCAAAACTGTCCACGTTGCTGCATGATTAGTCATTTGCTGGGGTTCAGTGTGCATCTGTAATAGATATCTATGAATACATACTTAAAAGCAAGCTGCCGATTATACCAAATTTTCTCAGCTTGGATGCAACACGTTTATCTTCTGTTTTCTTGCTTTGAACCATGCAGTATGGCCCGTTCAGATGTATCAGATCACATTTCGGTGACACTTATTGGTGGAGGAAGATCAGCGAAAACCCAACGTTTTTCATATTCCTTAAATCAAGTTGAGACCACAACGCAGCTTTTCATCCCGAGATAGATTTTCGGCTCTTAACATACCCTTTTTGACAAATTTAACACAATGAACTTGTGTCACACAGTAATGAAAATCATCACGAGTATCGCGGTTACAGTCTGTCAATTTAAATAGACTTCTGACTCAGTACCGCGGTTACCTCAAGAATAGGAAGGCTGGGTTCATGCGGGGTTGGGCAAACTAAGAAACAACAGGAAAGTGAGGCCGAGCGCATATGGGAACTTGTACAGGAATTTGATGTCAGAGTGTACACATGCTCACAGAACGATTGAGTTGTGTTGAATAGAATTCAACAGCAAAACTTTCGAATTTAGTAAAAGGACGAGAAACAACACAAAGATCGACATGTTTTCACAAGGAACACACCCACAATGTGATGGTAATGTTAGAAATCTACCGAAAACGAAACATCGTTCAACAGCCTAAGGAAAAACGATAGACTGCATCCGGGAGGGAAGCACATGTGCATCAGCTAAACAGGCAATGTGGAATAAAGTGATTTTGAGTATAGAACAAATTGAAATGGTATGACTGGTCCGAGCACTAGTACAATGAAAAGACTACGTAAAATTCGTAGACAGATTAACCCTTAGAGACTCGACAAGATGGAGTCAAAATGGAGGTTAAGAGTGTATACGATGGTTATGCATCTGAATACCTCTAGTACTGACTCCCTTTCGTATGCAGGAACAGTATTTTACCATACTTGTGTGTATTAACAGACGGACTACGGCACTCTGACCAACATGACAGTTTGGAAAAACTTGTCACTAGGACCGGCAGAGAAAGTCAGTTAGGCTGCCTGTCGCCATATCACACGCATATTTGGTTAAACAATTGCAATCATGAACTGGTGGGAATACCACATGAATTTATAATAAGAACAAGGGGAGAAATGCACTCTGTTGAACACCAGAGACAATGATAAGTTGCAATGAGCAGTGACCACCAAATTGTGTATTTTGGCGACGATTCGTGAAACAATTGCGCAAAAGATAGGTTAGTATTTGAGCGAGAACTGGTTTTTCGAAACTCCAGTGCTAAAGGCGTACGTGAAATTATGTCATTCTTGGCTGTTCCTTTTATTTGGGGAAGTGTGATACGCACCGTGCTCCAACAGTCAGCAAGTTGGTTTTAGGTGAAACGCTGAGTAAATCACTAAACTATAGTTTGCCAGAAATTCCATGCACATTCCTTAAAAACCATCGATGATAAGCCGTATCAGAGATTAAGCGTGAGTGACGGTAGGTGAATTGATTAGGGTCCTTGATGTCTACTCGTGTTTCCATTCGATCAAGCACTTTCAATGCTACACGCGGACGAAATTTGACAGCTCCATTTTTTCCGAAAGGGGTAAGATGATGTTTGCCCTCCTCCAGCAGTCAACAGGCTTGTTTTGCGTGAAACGGTAGATGAATAACTCAAATAGAGTTTGACGAAAATCCCCTGCACATTCTTTAAAGCCAAAGGGTGATAAGCCAGTATTCACCCTGTTTTGCCGCAGTCCTCTGGAGTCA
The DNA here is from genome assembly GCA_008508345.1 of Paragonimus westermani. NCBI lineage: Eukaryota > Metazoa > Platyhelminthes > Trematoda > Plagiorchiida > Troglotrematidae > Paragonimus > Paragonimus westermani. Next base: position 45,638 of record QNGE01003447.1, on the reverse strand, counting down.
AGTGAGATTTTGGATGAATGATACAGATAGCTTTGTGGGGACCAACGAGGAATTATTCATTGTTCTGTTGAGACTACAAGTGAGTCCCTCAAATTCGGCAACAGGTTTTTTGGAACGTGTTCAAAACGCACTTCATTATCTACCAGCTCATGCGGCAGTAGGCAGGCGTAGATTGATCACTAGCAATTTCATTCCTACCTGACAGGTTTTGAAGTACTTTTCACTTATGAATTATCTTTCACTTTATAAACCCGTTTTTCTTTCTACGAAGTCACCTGGGAAAGCAAAACTGTCAGTACGAATGAGGACTGTTTCCAAATGAGCACAGTAAGCCCACAAGTTACCGTGAACAAATCAGCCTAAACAAAGTGAGGATATCATTTCCCCGGGCTTAATGTCGCTGTTAAGAAGAGATTACCAACGTCTGGTTCTATGGACTTCGCAACTCGTAAGGGGTTCGTGACACTTCCTACTGTAACCCATTGAAAGAGACTCTACAATGGGGTGGTGTGAATTACCAAATGAGCACTGTCAGTTGACAGCAAACACCCACATGTTGTCACGGAAGGTTCAATCAAATGTGCGTTTAGACCTGTAGGAAAGGTCAGTGTTGTGCAGGCCCAGATAGTTATGTATGTTGGCACCGAATCAGTGGAAAAGGTCGCAAACAACATATAACTGCTTATCATAGGTCACATCCTGACATTCGAATTAACTTAATTTTCAAGTTTCCGGAGTGTGACCAGCATATCAACTCAGAAACCGTATTTTGTGGTATGTTAAATTTCTTTTGTTAAAAGTACTATCTGCATTCCTGAAAGTATGCAGGAAGATCTCGGAAGTACAAAAAAGAAACATGGAAAAGTACGCTGCCTTGAGAGACAACAGATTTTTGGAAATTAAGAACAATTTTCTAACGAGCAGCGAGGTGAGTTGTATCCGCTTTTCAAAAGACGTTTTTGCGTTACATAAATAATCAGGGTAACGACTGGTGAGTTCAGGAAGTACAAGAATGCTGTAATCCAGAGTGCCAAATGCACCGCTGAAAGCAAAGGCAGCGCCGGACGAAATAACAACGTTTACCAAACAATTTAATGAATTCACACAGTCAGTGGTTGATAAGTAAATAGGTTGATAAGTACTTCATAGCTCAGTGACGATCGAAAATTGCACTTTTATTTCAGAAGACAAACAACAATAACGTTAAGGTTGACTCAGTTATTTCACAGCACAAACGGTACATGACGGTGGACGAATGAAATCCTTTATTTGCTTCATTACTTTTCGCATTACGCAACAGTTCTTGTCACTGTCATGAAGGTGGTCCCACTCTACAGTTTTCGTTTTAAAGGCACTCCGACGCATTCAACGAAATCAATTGAGACAGAGATTGAAAATCTATCCGCACGAACAAAAGTTGATTCTCAAGGGCATATGTTATCAGAACGAAACCTTATACTTGTCAGCTGATCCAAATAGGCAACATGAATGGAAATAACAAAGAACTTAAGATGTCTTGCTCCAAGTAATTTTCAAATATTAAACGCTACCTACGATCGATAGCAGCCGTCGCATTCTCGTGAACAGTTCAGTTAGCTTCTTTTGAAAACAAACATCATACTAGAGCCTTCCCTTCGTAAGATCCCGCCAGAGATGCATATCCATGCCACAACCTGGATCTGAACCCCAGGCCAAACACTCATGAAAGCGACAGACGTGGTCGTTTGTGAGCGCTTTCAGACTTTTCTAGACCGAAATCCCATGGTTCTCAAAAGTATTTTCATTAGTCCATTAGAATTTCAAAGAAAACAGTGCTATCATCCTTCTTTGTGATCAGATGAAAGAACTGGCCGTGATGAGTTCTGCCGTATGTTGGTTCCGATCGTACGTCGAATTGCCTCTCTTGCGCCCCACTTGACAGAAACTGCTCATAGGCAACCTTCTTGGTAACTGCACAGTGGCAAGCGTCTGAACAATAAGATTACACGAAGCCAGCTTCTAGATATCACGCGTTGTTAGTTGGTGGATTGTAATCACCGTCGAAGGGACGCAACGGGTATACAAAGAATGCAATGGATTTTGCGGTTAATGAGATCTAACCGTTGTCAATGTTTACCAACAGTCACCAATAGTAAACTTTCCCCACTGTTGTCAATAATGCTGGGCAATCCGTCACAAAGTACATCATTATCCTATCATGTTCATTTTTTTAAATCTTGAACCATTCACTTTATGTATGCCTCTCTAAGTTTTGCTTTATCTCTGCTCTCTTCTCATGTGGTGATCACCTTCTAAGTTTTCTGTATATCCCCCAATTGGTTACCCCGTTCGGAACGAACAAAATATTTATGCAATACTGCGACATTGGTAATGGCAACTGACGGCGACAAAGACAGTGTTGTACTAATCGGTGTTCGAGCAAGGAAGTGAGCAGGATAGGGTAGGAATAGACTCAAATAAACACACGTGGACTGTATTTTACTCTGTCCGTCGTTGTTTTTTGATGTGGAGATAAACTAGTGCCAACGGTCGGAGTACGAACCAAACAAATGTGTGACCTAGCCCCGGCCAATACAAGTATTCCCGCAAGAGTTTGAACTGTCTGTCAGTACGTAATCCACATTATATTCCATTGTTTCTTAGCAGTAAACTGCGAGATACACACGCCATAAAAATACCATTCTGTCAAAGACGCATCTCGTAAGTATTACCAACTTTGTCCACGCTAGTTTGAAGTCCCTTCGTTGGCATGTGCTTTGAATGTCTGTTTGGTCCGGTTTCACGGAATCCCGTTGGATTTGTGTATTCCTTTTATTTAACCAATGACCAGAACAATTTTGTGGAGGGTATGGAAGATAGGCCTGATTCAAACGTTTGACAGTTTGCAACAGTGATCACTACACCTTTTGTCAAATAAGCCAATTTGATTAACTTTCTCAGTTCGTACCGTTTTGTTTGCTGGAAGCACGTAGTAAAATAGTGCGACTTAGTTGGCAAGATTTACTTGTTTGTTAGTACACATTTTTGACTGTATCCAATCAATGCGGCTCTTCTTTAATATTTACACAAATCTTTTGGATGGGCGATTTCAATTGTTTTAAGAATGAATTCGACGCCAGTGAGGTTCCTGACCAGTGTATATGTTTCACCGTGAAATTCTACATTGCTGTCACAAATGTTTCCTTGAGAGAAAAGGTCGAAAGATTCCTGCGATGGGGAATTTCTGTGAAACCATCCTAGATAGATAATATTTTAACAAGTGAGCAATACAAGATTGGACTTACTGATAAAATCCTCTCTCACTATAGTGTTTACAAAATCATTACATTCGAAGTAATTAATAAGTTTGCGAGGAGATTTTACAGCATAGAAAGCTATCCCTGCCTCGAAGGCTTAGTGATGCCATTGATCCGACACCACAGTTCCTCGACTACTCGACGATCCATAACGTTTAATCGTGGACGCGCTTGCTGACACTACCATCAGGACTGTTCCAATTAAGTGCTCGGGCCCACTTTGGAGGCATAACATCGGTATCTACTAACGAAAGGGCGACCAGCTTCGAGCAAGTAGCATCTAAAGACAATTTACAAAACACTAGTAATGCCAACTTCGTGACCAGACACCAATGGCTGTATCAGGCGGTGAAATTTACTATCGGCTAGATCTCACCTGAACGTTTAGTCAGTCAAACATTCTTCTACATTACAGTAACTTACAACAGCAAAAGATGCCTCTCAGTTTTTTCCTTACTCCACGGAGATAGAGATGACTGTCTTGAACGCGGATGCCGGCAACGGTCTCAGTAATCGACACTCGATAGGTTTTCTGTCAATTCCACAGATCCAGCACCGCCATGCAGTACCATTACTAGGAGTCCCTAAAACAGTCATGTTTGGACATTCATCTTTCCGCAATTATGTAGTCCCCTTAACAATACATCTACAGGTCCCGAATCCAGTTTACATTCAGTAAATAATGTGGTAACGGGGTGTACAGACATGCTTAGTCTGCCTCTTAAGGACGGCAAGCTTCCCAAAACTTGGACAGTATGAACTGTCACTTGGCAATCGACAGGAAATTTAATACACCACCAACTTACTTGCGGCCTCCGACCGAATAAACCAATTAGCATTATGTATGAAGCTTTGCACGCATGTTATACAAAATCCCATACTCCTTTGGCGCACTAACTGACCGCAATATGGCGAACTGTTGTCAAAACCGAACTCACATTTTCTGCTTGATAATGTGTCACTAACGATGTGCCACAGGGTTAGATGCCAATAAAATCTCTTTTATCCTAGATTTACTCGGAGTCCGAAGTACTGTCGATTGACCGTCGCTATAATGTGTCGATGATATTTAAATGTGACTTATAGAAAACAGCGTGGCACGGGTTGAGCGAACGCAGACTGATTCAAACGTTTTACACTGCTCGACTATAGGTAACCAATGTACGATGGACGCAATCAGGGCACTAATGTAAGGTGCATTCACAACACAGACTACAGTGAACACCAACGTGGGGACGAAATCTGAGTGCCGGTACCCGTGTTTGGGACTTAGGAACGATAATTTGATGCGATTAGAGCCAGTCTCTAAGTCGAACATCATCCCTTGAGTCGTCTCACTCAGATTGTCACTCATATTGCTCAACTTGTCAGTGTTCCCTAACATGGAACAAAGTTTCCAAGTATTTCATATCTAGCTGGTGTGATGGGCTGCTCTAATGGTGAATCGCAAAGAAGAACACGGTAATTCGTTCCCTGTCTTATCCAAACAGGTGTAAATTTGGACAGTTCTCAACGCACCATCGAAGTGTTAGAAAACTCCATCGAATTCATCAACCGATAAAAATAGGCTTGGACCTAGCAAAAACAACCAGCTCAGGGATAACTCACTAAGCCACCTGACTTGCAGAAAAAACTCGTTTCTCGTTCGAATGTGTATGATCTGGAACAACCTACGGCGTTGAATGCACTCGACCACGGATTTAACGCACAAATTCAGAGCAACAAGTCACGTCTTCGGACAGTTAGCCATCTGAGAGACTGCAACCGACCAAACTGTGTTCTACTTTACTCACGTCGCTAGTCAGCTGCCGATTGTTCTATGCCAGACTATGCATAGGTTTGTACGACAGACTGTATGACAGGGTTACCACTGTGCAGATTTTCCGCTAAGTTCTATTCATTCGTAAACTTATTATTACTTATCCACCGAAATCGATACCATCGGCCGTTTGCTCATTTTATCTCCGAACCGTTGAAGGCAGGTTCGAATGTGTATAAGCATTTGCAGTTTCCTCCAATCTGCAAATTTTCTGTTAACCAGATGTTCGTGTCGTGTTTTACTGTACGTTCACTCTTATCACCTATTTCATTCTCCACACCAGTTTGTGGTCTTCGTTCGTATGTTCCGTTGTAGTATGTCATTTACAGATAGAGCACGTAAAGCTGCAAAAGACGACCGCTACTTTCTCAGAGATTCCCCTCCGAACAAAACAGTTAGGACAAGGAAAATGGTGGATGCAAGCATTTCGTAATGACTCGTCAATACCAAATTTACAATAGCATAAACGGTATTCTGTATCAAATAAAAACGGGTTGGGATGAAGAGTCAATCAGTGAGTTCACACAGACCCGTGAATTTGTGCGTGCTCAGAAACCTGTTTCGATACGCATGTACGAGCAGCGGATGCACTTCCAACCCATCGTGCCACACTACCAATTTTGTTATCTGTTGAAACTGTTTGTACTATTCGGATGCCACCATTTTGTTGCATACTCACTTGCCAGACCCTGTACAGATTAGCAAATTACACCATTCTAACGTGCTGTTTAATTTAACGCTAAAGATTTTACAGCTTGACCAAAATCCGGTGGTGCCTTGGAAAGTAATAAAATGTACCGTTGCAATCCAGCACGCTTCATCTGGTTCTATCACGTGATCCTTACTCAGCCAATGTCAGTCACCATATTTGCTTCAGTCCGGGACTGAACAGCACATCTGGTTTGCAAAATCAGTGAACGCTTTAGTTTTAGACGGTGATTGTGTGCAGTTGTACAGGCTAACAGCCTCATTCATTTGATTAAATTGAGCTGTTGAACCAAATAAATATGCTAGAGCATCAACCTCAAGACTGCAATATAACGTTCTTAAGTGAAGACGTATCTAGCAATTTTAGCGGTGACGGCATATTTATTTACCTTTGTGTTCACCAACTTCGTAAAAGATTGTTATGATGACAATCCGTAGCTTTTAGTATGGTTCGTGATTCCTATTGTTATCAAGTTTTACTTAACTGTAAGGCGGTATCGTCGTTTTCTCCGTTAACCTACGGATGGAGGCTGGATAGTAGGTTCTTCCGAACACGACACGAAGATAAACGCCCTAATTTTGGTCTGCTGTCTGACTTTTGTGTATATTGAGTACAGATAAGAAATGATATAAACTGAACACAAGCCGACGTCAGCGTTGGTCACAAGTTGGTAAAAAATCAATGATCAACTTTGCCCTGAGCTCTCCTCCTACAACACTTCAGTCAACGCTCCGACCGTGTTAGTAGCACGAATAATGACTTCATTTGATTGACCACAAAGCAGTGGTAGTATGGAGCAAAACAAAGGAACAACGTGAGCAGCTCATTATAATATAACTACTGTGGCATTTAATATGAAGATAACCGGTATATTTCTATCTCTGAAGCCACCAGAGAAATAATATGCGACCTTTGTTTGAAAATTCGATTCGTTCATTAGTAATTCGGAGTTACACGTCTACATAGAGAAAAATAACAAGTCTGCATGCATAATATGAAGTGGTGCAATTAGTCAAATGCTCTACATGTTTTGAAATTGACAATGATTAATCTAGATACTAAAACTCGTCCGATCAAGAACACTTCTATTTGATTTGAAAGATGTGGTCAATTTTGTGAGTTCTGACAATTCGCTGAGCACTAAGAAATGCCGGACACTCCTACGTAACTCCACTGAAAATAAGCAAACAGACGCTGACATCCCAGATGCAAAATTGAAACCATTTTTATTTTGGAGCACTGGGTCACTTTTTCCTTCTGGCCATTCTATTCAACTTGCTAGTTTGTATACACCATGTTCGACTTCACCTGAAGAGTGATAAGACAAACTCAGAAGATGAGGTTATCTATATGGTCTTCGTTTGGTCCATTGCTTACAGATACATTTGCGGTCAAATCGAAGCTAAACTGACTAACAACGACAAGTTCTAAATGTGTATTACGAGTGCCACGCGGCTGGCGTATCTGGCGTGACCACAGAAAGTACTCATTCGTAAAGCTTTCCGTTGGAAGGCATATTTGAGGACATGGACCACTGTGAACAAGTAAGATATTATCTTTTTTTTATCGTGGCACACAGGTGACGAAATCACCAAAAGATCTACTCGTAAAAAGAATATGTGGACGGGACTGCATACTCACTTTTTGAGTTCTATTTGACTGAAACAAATGTGATTAGATTTACTACCTAACTGATAATGCTATTAAATCACACTGAATATGTATAGATAGGAACAAGAAACTGCAAAATAATCAACTGTTGATGGAAACAGCAGAGCAAAAGCCAATTTTTTTTAACAGTTTGGCACTTACAAACGCTGTGGCCAGTGAATTTATCGGCTGTTGCCTGATAAATACTATTTCCCACGGATAACAAGTTTACGTAGGGGTGTAACACTTTGAAGTTAGCTTGTCTAGGTATACTTCACAATATTGTATTTATCCTCTCATCCGCTGCTGTTGCTGCTACCAAGTAGACTTCGCTGCGGAACCTAACGACCAGCATCAGACGGGATCGATGGGCTCCTCCAGAAGTGGTTCTGCAATGATGTGGAGAAACCCATCGTGAGTATTAGTGAGCAGCATCTGACCGAAACGGATTACAGGACTATGGGTCAAAAAGTCTTCGAAATGATCAACACTGTCTCGTGTCCATTCCCCGGTCAGTTAAAGTGAGAAGATGGTCGCCAGCAGAAACGACCGCAATCAGGCTTTATAACCCCAGTTGTGCATTCAAGAAAAATTCATAGTCTCTACTCCAACCTTGGTCAACCAGGCATAATTCACTTGAATCCCACTCAAACGTTAACCCGATTGGCACTTCAAAAAACTTCAACATACAGACAAACACACTATTGCCCAGTAAAAACATCATCGACTACGTCCAAACAGCCGTTTGAAACCTCGACGTTTCAGCTGATAATAAATCAGCCATCTAATCTATTTCATTAGGAGACTTTCATGACGAACATGACGTTCTGGTTTTGTTCTTTTCGGAACTCTTTTCCGGCCCAAAAGTGGCGTACTGCACGTCGAGTACAGAGGTGGGGTGGGTGAAATAATATCAATTGTAATAATTGTAATAATATCAATTGTAACGATGTGAAACAATTGGTTCCCTCGAGCAGTTTGAACAAAGCAGATAGAACATGAAAACTGGTAGATCCAAGCATTTCGTATTGACTCATCAGTACCAAACATACAATAACACGGGTGTTTTTTTTCGAAACAATCGATTTGAGGGGTGGAAAATCAATAAGCGAGTGAGGATAAGACATTAAGTCCAGGGAAGGGTCAGGTTCACGAACAGTTGTTTCTGAACACAGAGAGCTGGTTTGAGTCGATTAATTGCAACTGCTTCAGCGAACCGTAAGAATCTCGGGTTGGNGAAGAGATTTAACTACTGAACATAATTACGTCTATATTCAAACATTCAGCATCAAGGTGTCTGCACCTTGCAAACAAACAATCGAGCTGCTAGTGAGAGTAAGGCATCATCAGCGAGACAGCTTCCTTACGGCTTTCACTGCCACGCGTCAGTAAATGTCAACTAATTGTGGTGTGGGTGTTTCCAAGGCCGTAAGTTGGGTGCACCTACGAGCATTCTAATAGTGTACTGGTTTATGCCAGGTTCGCTCTGCTTTCTGGTGGGAGGCCACTTAGTCGTTAAACACTAACTGATACATCTAAGGTAGCAGGCACACAAACGCTCTACATCTACTGGAGCACGCTCGCCTCAGGTTCAAGAGCCCGAACAACAAAAGGTGGAGCACATTGGGTACAGATACGACATGAAATGCATGAATGCGCTATTGCATCGTGTGGTACTATTACTCGTTTAGCTGCTACCCACTGGATCTATACGTGATCACTTGAACTTCTCGACGCTCGCCGAAATAATACACCCAGTAATGGGCGTAATACAGTCCGCAAGGCTACGCGCTTGGAAGTCCGGAAGCAACTAGAAGAACAACGTGAGATCTGGTAGACGCAACGTGCTGGCGAGATGGAAAAACCGGCTGCTACCGGAAACTTCCGAAAGCTTTTTTATATCATCCGAACTATGAGTAACAGCATGCCAGATTTGAGAAAGGCAGTCTAGAAAGCAAACGGTGAGCCTATTCGTAAAATGCAATGACGCATAGGACGTTGGAATGAGCATTTCCAACAGCATTCCAACCGGTCACCTACGCTACTGACTATGCCCAATGGTTCTCTACTGACGTTGCTCAGCTCAGAGAAACAGAAGTCTCACTTGAGATCAAGTTCCCCAAAATTCACAGTGCACTAGGATCAGACGAACTCCCTCCTGCTAGTTTGATAGAAGAGCACCCAACCTTAATCGAAAGATTTACAACGCGGTTCCGGAAACTATGGGATAATGAAGTCGTCCCAAATGGCTGGGGTTTAGTTGGCCTTATCCCCATTTTAAAAAGGACTCTGTCAATAGACTAGTCTGATCCCTGTTGCTTCGAAGTTGCTTTCAGATGTTGTATTTCATGGACTAAGGAAAAAGCGTGAACACCATATCTGCGAGGCAACCTGGGCTAAGCCTTATCAATAACTGCATTGATCACATATTGACACTCCATCATGCATACAGAGAAGCGCCAATTGCTATATTTTTAGATATCAGAGGAGGTTTGGATTCAGTTGATAGAGCTGCACTCTGAGACTGTTAATCGAGGAATGGTGTGCCCGAGAGGTATTTCAAGTTGCTGTCACACCTCGGGCCCGATGAAGACGTATAAAAACATCGCTGAACTACAGCACCCCAAGATAGTCTAGCCTCCCCTTCCCTATCCAACTTTACAGAAGACGGAATCATAGAACATGCCTCGACGAACTGCGAATACGATGATGTGGAACTGCTCTCGGACATTCGACTTCGAGAAACAGAGTACGCAGATTGCATCATTCTAATCTGAGGGTTCACAAGGAACCCTGGTCTGATCAGAGAGGCCTCAGTTCGTTATGGTTTTCGCACCTTCTTAGTGCAACGTGTTTCTGAAAGATTGGGGGCACTCTGCGCCGTCTCTCACTGTCAGTGCTGAGCCCTTGAACGTAGTTGAGGAGTTCATGTACACTAGGAGCTGTATACTCACAGACAGAATATCCGATAGGACCATAGATGGTATAGCTAGGGCTCTAATGACGTTGAACAATTTGCACCCTCTTTGAAAAGTCAAGTGTATAATACCACTGCAGCAGTGGCCTCACCGTACGACTGTGTAAATTGGTCCGTCCGTATGGAAGATATCCACAGAGTGCTTTTCCGACCATGTCTCCGAAGCAGTACAGCTTGTGATAAAAACACTCCGTCAGTAGTGACGAAGTTCGCCGATTTATCATTGAGACGGATGGACTTTGTCGTCCCCTGAATACAACGACGCATCCTACGAACAGCAGCTTATCGCCTGCCACACCATGTCTCGTGTACGAGTGCTGGGTTAAGCTGGAAGTGGCAGTCTGGAGGCCAGTGTATGATTTGTGTTCGAGGTATGAAGGCGCTGGCACTGAAGCATACTTCAGTAGAACGAACCAAACTCCCTACGTGTGGTTCAGAGGACAACGAATTGCTGGTTGAGGACGTTGTCATTTGTACTGCGCGACAGAAGTTAGAGGCGCTCGTATTGCGAATCTCCGTGTGCATCGGTACAGGTTTACCCTCTTTTACTTTCCATAACGTATTTCTTCCTCTCATTATACTGTGGCACGTTTGCCACTCAATGCGATCTGGTGTAAAAGGTAATACGTAAAAATATCACCATGCTTAAGAACAAGGCATAACCGAATATGTCCACCAGTTGACTGACGAACGTAGTTAACCGATCTGTCATGTCTTCTGTCGATAAGTACGCTCTCCCTCAAACTAGTCATAGTGGAAAACGTTTACCTAAGCCGTTGTCAGTATAGAAGTTTGCACCTTTTTATCATGTCATTTCTGTTCAGTCGCCTTTTGGTTTTACAAAAGTCCGATCGATAGTGTACTCCCACAATTAGTGTAGTGACTTTGAAAGAGAGGTTGCACCTTAGGGGAAGTAAGATGAGCACATTCCGATCCTTTCGTCTGATCGGATGTTTATCTGTGATCGTTACCAGTCACGTTTTATCTCCACACCCGCAAAACGGTGTTACCTTCGTGAGCTGAAACTGGCGCAGGCTAGCAACAGTCGAACGAGGCCAAATCATTGTCACAGTCTCAGAAAACAGACACACAATAACAAAAATGTTTGCACACACAACAACAGTCAAAATTAACGTATGCACCAAATGCTTTGAGCTGAACATGTACGCGAGTTGGCTCAGTCCAAATAAGAATAACGTGAACTGAGGAATCAAACAGGATTGCAAACGCGACAACTTCCATAGTCACGTCTTTGGTGGTACACAACCAAAAACATGATGCGTTATTCAAAACAGCAGGATCCTCATTGTTTGGTTCGCAGAGGACATTCACCGTCCGCAAGCTCGTGTTTCCAAATTGTAAATGGGTCCTACGGAATAACGAAGTTTTGCTTATTCGCCTTCCGCATCTCTGACTTATCCAGTATTATTGTCTGTTATCCATCTCCAACTCTCATCCGCTAAAGTGACTTTCACCGGTAACAACGCACTAGACTTTTCATGCCTTACACAACCAGTTCATTCGCTCTGTGTGTTGCTCATTCTCAGCAGCCTTCACGAGACGACCCACTGAATATCGGGCCAATTTTTCCTCTGACCTGTTCCACCATCTACATCTTCAACCTCAATTTAGGACTCCACATTAAAAATGACAAAAGAAATGAGGCAAATCACACATTCTCTGTTAAACCGCACACTGAGAAACGACCCATCGTTGGTCAAACGTTCCGTGATAGGTTCCGTTCTGCCAACTCAGTCTTTATTCCAACCATTCTAATAGCAAGGAAACGATCGAATGTTTTGCTATCAGTAGCCTTAGTTTGAAAACCACCTAGACAATACTCAGTATGAAATTAATGGGACTGTCAAGGCGGCAATAGCATCTTTTTGGGATTCAAACGAGCCTAACTGGCACGTAGCTGTAAATCACACCGCAGGAAAATACTGATCAAATATGAATGCCATGCCTAAGTTAGTCACAAGTAAAACTTTTCAATTGTTTTCTCTTCCTACCTGATATACCAATCTTATTGACCGCGGTTTGTTGGTGAAAGTTTATCATCGCCAAACATGGCTTACCTTCTGATATTTATTCAAAAATATTTCGTTTTGAATTCTATATTTTCGCATCATAACCTGCTGAAACCCAATTTGAAAGCATGCTTCTCTCTTACCTTCTAATTTGCCCATTGCACTTCTACTACATCAATTAAGGTGGAATAATCCAAAGTAAATCAAACTCTACACATTGTAAGGCGCGATCGAAACATGCATGGATTGAATTTTAATGGTGTAACAGACCGTGCTGCCGTGCTGTCGGTGCCACTCTGATTATCGTTTGTGTAAGTCGTGTGATGGCTTACTGGACCTTTGGATCATACTTATCCCTATCACTAGAACCCATACTTTGAAAGTGCGCTGTTCCGGGTGTCCACACGTTAACCAAAGCTGGTCCATGACTGTAACAGGTAATCAAGTAAAAAGGGCCTGTCTGTATTGATAAACAGATTGAGAATAACACGACGTTAGGAGCAAGTTGTAATACTCTACGCTTCAACCACCTCGGGTGGCCTTCCTCACATTAATGTGATTTCAATTACAACATTGCTGAGGAAGTCCACCAGAGGTGGTCGAAACGTACATTATTATAACTTGTTCCTAACGTTGTGTTATTTTCAAGCACGACGCCCAAACTGTGTGACTTCATTCGTGCTAAATTTGGTGCGGGTATCTTACGGCCTGCCTGTATGTTACAATATTCGCAGACTCGGGTCCACTAGGTAAACTTTAGTTTGGGAGTAAATACGTCATCTCGCTGGTGCTAACCGCTTCAGTTTTTGTTGACCACGTGAGTCATAACATAGTCGTTCAATGCCTCGACTTCACGAGGGTGTGCAGACAATTACTACCACATCAAGATGCTCCGTGAAGTGGGTGAAGGCAATCCTCCTGAAATCTGTCATCCGCGGCAAACAACCAGCAATTGGATTTCCGTCGCAAATGGCCCCACTAACAGGATACCATTTTGAAGTGTTAGGTGCCATTGACGTTCTATGTTGGGTCTATGGACGGCAGAGTGTGGTTGCAGAGAAATACAAACAAAAAACACCGTCAACATTTGTTTTTTCCTCTTTACATGTGGGCAAGTGGCATAGAATCTCAGATGTGATCTGACCGAAGTCATAATGGCAAATTTTGTCCGAGTCACCCAGTTATTAACAAAATGTTAGCTGAAAGGACGTCAAAGACCTCTTAAATGAGAGCCACAAAAGCTTTCGAAAAACCCTTACTCAAGGTCTTTATGTACAAACTTTATTACAGATGGTAGCTGCTCGCAACTGTTCAATCAGGCTCCAGTATTTCCGGATGTGCATTCCAAAACGTGTCTTTGATTATGTCAATGTTCGCCTGCTCAATTTCGCCCCGTGAATCCTGTTGGAAGAGAATGAAACGCAGATGATAACATGTTCAAACTTTCAAACTGTGCCTTAATCAAGGTCCTAGTAAGTGCTAGTCGTGTCATATACATGTTTAGCCAGATCATCTTGGCTCAGGTAAAAACTGGTGCACATGTGAAATGATGGTTTTGTGGTGTCGATCGTTCAATGTACACTCACAGATTTTCTGTGTATGTACATCCTACGATGACCTATTTGGCTTAATGGTTGGATGCCTTGAACCAGAGTCAACCTGGTCGATAAATCCAACTTGCCGTTTGTGCTGGATTGACGCCATCACCAATTAAGGATAAAAATCACAAATAAATTGGTCGCCTTACATCTGCTACCACGTCTGTCAGATTTCGTCGGTGGTGAAGGCCCATCAACCGGTTTGAATGAATTAGGTTTAGTGATCGGTCGATGGACTTGGCTGAGTTCTCAATCGGAGTGTGTATTTTTGACAACCCTTTTCATAAAGCGAAGCTGACGAAGGTCCCGAAATGGTGAAAAAATGTTGAAAGCAAAGTAAGCAATACATAGTGGCAGTATTCGGTGGATCAAGAATACATCAGGCGTACAGAAGCACAACTACTGTTGTGTCCACAAAAGACGCTTGGCCTGCAAGTTGGTTTATTGCGCAAACTTCCGTATAGGTCATGTCATTGCAGGTTTAATGAGTTCAATGATCTCGACCTGTCTCGGAAGTCCTAATCGCGAGTTTATCAATTGGAGTTCACAGGCAGTAACTGTGTCTCCTTTCGAGACGATCGGACAACCTGACCATTGGTCACAAGCGAGAGCGGTTGAGAGTTCAGATTTGATAATTCGGTCGTGCCTAATGTGAGGTGAATGGCGCAGTGGTTAACACGGTTGCCTCATGATTGGAATGTTCGGAGCTCAAATCGCGGCCGTGGTAAGGATATGCACTACTGACGAGCTCTATTAAGAGTGAAACTCGAGTCTAGTGCTTCTTTTCGAAAGAGGCAGGCTGCAAAGTCTATCTGAATGCGAAGGCTGCGATCAAATGTGAGTGATGATCAACTTGAAAATAAACCAAATCCCTGACTACTCATCAGTAATCTAAAATACATCGCCTTGCAGGTTTAATGAGTTCAATGATCTCGACCTGTCTCGGAAGTCCTAATCGCGAGTTTATCAATTGGAGTTCACAGGCAGTAACTGTGTCTCCTTTCGAGACGATCGGACAACCTGACCATTGGTCACAAGCGAGAGCGGTTGAGAGTTCAGATTTGATAATTCGGTCGTGCCTAATGTGAGGTGAATGGCGCAGTGGTTAACACGGTTGCCTCATGATTGGAATGTTCGGAGCTCAAATCGCGGCCGTGGTAAGGATATGCACTACTGACGAGCTCTATTAAGAGTGAAACTCGAGTCTAGTGCTTCTTTTCGAAAGAGGCAGGCTGCAAAGTCTATCTGAATGCGAAGGCTGCGATCAAATGTGAGTGATGATCAACTTGAAAATAAACCAAATCCCTGACTACTCATCAGTAATCTAAAATACATCGCCTTGCAGGTTTAATGAGTTCAATGATCTCGACCTGTCTCGGAAGTCCTAATCGCGAGTTTATCAATTGGAGTTCACAGGCAGTAACTGTGTCTCCTTTCGAGACGATCGGACAACCTGACCATTGGTCACAAGCGAGAGCGGTTGAGAGTTCAGATTTGATAATTCGGTCGTGCCTAATGTGAGGTGAATGGCGCAGTGGTTAACACGGTTGCCTCATGATTGGAATGTTCGGAGCTCAAATCGCGGCCGTGGTAAGGATATGCACTACTGACGAGCTCTATTAAGAGTGAAACTCGAGTCTAGTGCTTCTTTTCGAAAGAGGCAGGCTGCAAAGTCTATCTGAATGCGAAGGCTGCGATCAAATGTGAGTGATGATCAACTTGAAAATAAACCAAATCCCTGACTACTCATCAGTAATCTAAAATACATCGCCTTGCAGGTTTAATGAGTTCAATGATCTCGACCTGTCTCGGAAGTCCTAATCGCGAGTTTATCAATTGGAGTTCACAGGCAGTAACTGTGTCTCCTTTCGAGACGATCGGACAACCTGACCATTGGTCACAAGCGAGAGCGGTTGAGAGTTCAGATTTGATAATTCGGTCGTGCCTAATGTGAGGTGAATGGCGCAGTGGTTAACACGGTTGCCTCATGATTGGAATGTTCGGAGCTCAAATCGCGGCCGTGGTAAGGATATGCACTACTGACGAGCTCTATTAAGAGTGAAACTCGAGTCTAGTGCTTCTTTTCGAAAGAGGCAGGCTGCAAAGTCTATCTGAATGCGAAGGCTGCGATCAAATGTGAGTGATGATCAACTTGAAAATAAACCAAATCCCTGACTACTCATCAGTAATCTAAAATACATCGCCTTGCAGGTTTAATGAGTTCAATGATCTCGACCTGTCTCGGAAGTCCTAATCGCGAGTTTATCAATTGGAGTTCACAGGCAGTAACTGTGTCTCCTTTCGAGACGATCGGACAACCTGACCATTGGTCACAAGCGAGAGCGGTTGAGAGTTCAGATTTGATAATTCGGTCGTGCCTAATGTGAGGTGAATGGCGCAGTGGTTAACACGGTTGCCTCATGATTGGAATGTTCGGAGCTCAAATCGCGGCCGTGGTAAGGATATGCACTACTGACGAGCTCTATTAAGAGTGAAACTCGAGTCTAGTGCTTCTTTTCGAAAGAGGCAGGCTGCAAAGTCTATCTGAATGCGAAGGCTGCGATCAAATGTGAGTGATGATCAACTTGAAAATAAACCAAATCCCTGACTACTCATCAGTAATCTAAAATACATCGCCTTGCAGGTTTAATGAGTTCAATGATCTCGACCTGTCTCGGAAGTCCTAATCGCGAGTTTATCAATTGGAGTTCACAGGCAGTAACTGTGTCTCCTTTCGAGACGATCGGACAACCTGACCATTGGTCACAAGCGAGAGCGGTTGAGAGTTCAGATTTGATAATTCGGTCGTGCCTAATGTGAGGTGAATGGCGCAGTGGTTAACACGGTTGCCTCATGATTGGAATGTTCGGAGCTCAAATCGCGGCCGTGGTAAGGATATGCACTACTGACGAGCTCTATTAAGAGTGAAACTCGAGTCTAGTGCTTCTTTTCGAAAGAGGCAGGCTGCAAAGTCTATCTGAATGCGAAGGCTGCGATCAAATGTGAGTGATGATCAACTTGAAAATAAACCAAATCCCTGACTACTCATCAGTAATCTAAAATACATCGCCTTGCAGGTTTAATGAGTTCAATGATCTCGACCTGTCTCGGAAGTCCTAATCGCGAGTTTATCAATTGGAGTTCACAGGCAGTAACTGTGTCTCCTTTCGAGACGATCGGACAACCTGACCATTGGTCACAAGCGAGAGCGGTTGAGAGTTCAGATTTGATAATTCGGTCGTGCCTAATGTGAGGTGAATGGCGCAGTGGTTAACACGGTTGCCTCATGATTGGAATGTTCGGAGCTCAAATCGCGGCCGTGGTAAGGATATGCACTACTGACGAGCTCTATTAAGAGTGAAACTCGAGTCTAGTGCTTCTTTTCGAAAGAGGCAGGCTGCAAAGTCTATCTGAATGCGAAGGCTGCGATCAAATGTGAGTGATGGTCAACATGAAAACTACCACATGAGGTCCAATGAGGTCAACCGCCTCCATTCACCATATCAACGATGAGTTGGACCGTTTGGGTTCAGTTTCTCTGAAAAACAGAAATGTATAGTTTGTACAAAGAAGAGCCATGATGAGTTCATTGTGAGTTCTGTTGTCCAACATCGGACGACAACGATTCGATATACCACCAAAATTGCGCGCTGATCAATGGACATCTTTGAATGGATGAGTAAACTGCTACTTCCCCGTGTGTTCGGAGATATTTCGACCGTACGGAAACGCTTTTGAATAAAGCAGTAAATTAATAAAATATGTATTCAGTTGACGCCGATTTATCATTTACCAATGTGAGACGATTGACTTTGTGATTTTGTTTTCGGCAGGCGCAGGTCATTAGATTTTCTCAAGGACATCAAATTTACTATTACGGAAAACAGTCCGTCTGATTTCGAACGTCGGAATCACAGGAAGTGAACTATCTGTCTACGGATAGCCAAGTGGATCCCACATCGGCGGACGTACTACTCAAATATGAGCGGCTACAGTAGTCGGGAGGCCTTGGACAATTTTGCAGGAAATTTCTGTCTCGCCCTATAAACCTTATATAGACGACATTCTAATTATAACCGATGGATATTCTTTCACCTCATTTTACAATGAACTGAATTCAGCTGACGCAAACCTTTGTATTATGTGACTTCATCAGAAAAGAAGACATTTTTCCATATGTCAACACTTAGTTCACTATCATAATGAACAGGCTCAACAAGTCAGTTGAAACCGCCAAAAAAGGTATATATTTTTTACACAAAGGACAGAGTATATCAAAAATGAATTGAAACCTATTCTATTTCGTACGTATGCGGACACCAAGCTGCGCTTGGTTCAAACTACCAGAGAATCAACTCTGTACAATAGCATGCAGTTTGTCTAATTATTACTCCACGTTGTTTGCCACTTAACCCACAACTGAAATGACTTTTACATAGGTACAGCACATCAACAATTATCCCCGCGAGCTGCAGAACACGGTCCAAACGGTTTGAAATTAGTGACGACGCAACAGCTTCGAGCCAGTAAATCCGCTACTCGAAACCCCACATCATCGACTGTTAAAACTCCCATGACAAGGGTCATCAGACTGACCCAACTGACTCATTCAAAATACCACTACACAGTCAGAAGACGAAGTTACCGACCTTTAGCGAAGCTATGTTGACCCGAACTAACCAGGTGGAGTTGTATGTGTAAAAGTGGTTGTAAGAACTAACAGGGTTCTCTTGATGTTAATGAGATAACACTCGGTGTGAATTTGCACGTACTCATTCTGTTCGTCTCTGTAGCATATAATCCGAGTGTTTCTCGCTCGTAACTGATAGAAATGAAAAAAATACCAGCAGATCGGAACGTATCCTCGTTCTGCTGTGATAAAACTGCAGGAGAAATCCAATGCTACAAACCTAGCTCATCATTAGATATTAGGATGGAACACAGTAACGGTCTGTTTATCGTGAGATAACACGGAACCGGAAATATTTGAAATTCCCTGGCTTCGCATCGAATGGCTACAAACGAGGATTAAGAAGGACCTTATCTCACAAACGCAGAAATTTACGCACAGTGGATCGACTGGAGGAAGAACAGAAATTTGTTAGAAGGCCGCTGATGGAGAGCAATCATTACGGAAAGTTCAGGAACATCCATAGTGAGAAGTACCAAATTCGATAAGCTGAGGTGTGATGAAAGAGAATGTATTTCTACAAACACAAGTCATAGGTAACCAAGCTGCGTCAGCATTGCAACGCGCCTAACCAGCAGCCCAACTGCGTGTCTTATTAGGCACCAGGAAGTTGGCTCTCCATAGCAGACATACATGCAACCGACCATGCTCTCTCATCATCATCACAGACAGCAATACATCAGTGGTTAACACTAATGCTCAACTGCCACACAACCATGAAGAAACAGCAAACCATATATAGAAAGAGAGAAGGAAAAAGAAGGGGACGGGAAGGGACCTAACTACTGAAAATGACTACGTCTATATCCAAACATTCAACATCAAGGTGCCTACACCTTGCAAACAACACAACTGAACTGCAATTGAGAGTAAGGCATGCTCTCTCACGAAAACTAACAGGTAAACTGCAATTATAACGTACGAAGAAGCATACTCCTAGGTGGCTAATAACCAGTGTCATAAAACGACCTGTTAAATGTAGCGAACTCAAAGAACCCAGCCTTTTCGATTGCCAAATATATCCTAGTAACCGGCCCTCTTGTTCACCATATTGTTACTTAACTGGAAACCCAAACTGTCAGTGAAGCAACGCTAATCAAAACAATCGACCAGTTTTGTGTGCGCAGAAGACGTTGATTGCAAAATTGTTGCAACGAAGACGGGGAACTGGTTGGTTGGTTGGTTGATTGATTGGTTATGTCCGGTTTGCACAAATTTGCGGTTTTTACACCAGCGATGTCTGTTCAGTTATGGCTGATCGGAAAACTATGTGGGCTGTACAATTCAGCACCCGTTTGGGTGAACCAAAGAAAATTACTATGCAAAGAGACAGGAAATGAGAGATGTGCAATCACCAGCGCAGTTTTAAGTCATCTGGGTGACAGCAACCACCTGGTCAAAGTCGATCGATCGTTCGATGCTTTCTACAGTCGATGGAACTTCGTTCGCCATAGCACCTTGGCCACTACCGAGGAAACCGCCATCTGATCATGTCACCTGACTTCGTGTTTCAACCGGCATAATGGATGGAGAAGACGCTATGAATGATCACATATAATCGCTTATGTTAGCGTATGATTCTCTTCTTAAATATGAAAACTAACATCTAGTGATCAGGCACGACAGTACGAACCTTTATAAGTAACACGGCAGAAACCAGGATATCCACAAAAATGATGGCAAAAATACTCCAACGTGCGACCAAATCTTCTGAACACATTAAGAATGAGCAAACCAATCGCCTCATTGATAGACACACCGGAAGATGGAGTCTCCAAAGTTAGGACACGAAGAAGCCTGAAATAAAAGTGGTTTCCATTTGGCAAACTTCCCCAACCAACCGAAGTTTTCAGGCGAAAATCACGTTACTTCTGTGATTCGAACGAACTGCCATAAGCATCATCCGTCTGACATTAAAAGGTTTGAGGACAATTCGGTTGGTTGAACATGTGAACTGCCCGGACATATGCTGCAGCACATGCTCATCATCATCATCATCATAACAGCCATGAGCCAGACCAAAGGTACTGTGGCTCGGGCCGCCGTTCATCTCCACAGTGACGTGAAATATCCTAGAAGGAAACGTTAATAAGAAGGCCAACGAATATTAAAGAAGACTAGGCGGACTAACTGGAAATGGTATGGATACAGGTACGCCATTGAACGTGACACATCGCCATCTCGGATAGTATATCTAACCAGCGGTTTGAGTGATCACGGAGACCCCAGCCAGGCAGGCGATGCCTGCCCACTTTGCTCAATGGAGCAGTCAAAGTCTTCATATTTCCTGACCACGTTGTTGCTTGACCACCACGCGGTTTAACCCAATCGCTAGTGCCCTCAG
>QNGE01003447.1:0-21837 GCA_008508345.1 Paragonimus westermani | reverse complement strand
CCGGCGGTCACGGTCAACCGTTGGGCGATCGGAGTGCTCTTTGCTTGAGGGTACCTGTTCCAACCCCCCTTCTTCCTGATATGTAAGACAGCATTGTCGCAACTATAAAAATAGTTCTACTGTATGCCCATAGGATCGTGCCTCACTACCTAAGCAATCCTACGCGGTCAGTAGTGCGACATACAATCCTATGAGTGTAACTGCTTTTCGTCTGACTGCTCCCCGTTGGCCTGTCTGAGAGGGTTGCACCTGGAAGGAACGAAGTCCTAGTCAGCATAGCTTGCCGGATCAAAACAGTACACAAACCCGACCACCTCGCCAAGGTAGCAGTATAGGTCGGGAACACATGCTATGTTACACTCGTGTGGAATGGCAATAAAGATCCGCAAACTTGAAACAATCCAGCTTAGATTCGCAGCCGTACTGATGGGTTAGCTTTCTTGCAATCATGGCCGCCTTCCCAACAATCAGTTGTTGAGGTCGTCCAACGAAGGCACCAAAAAAGTGACAATACATTAGTGTACGACATCGATCTAGGGACATGTTCTAATTTAACGACTGGACCAACTGATCCGAAGACTACATATGCTGGTATGGTCGACAGTTCTGGTCATTTGATTACCTTGTGGCCGACAGTTGTCTTTTCTCAACAACTCGTGATGGAACAGAGGAGGGGACGTCTCACTCTTTACAGATCAACGGAGTAATTTTTTATCGATATGTGGTACGGATTCAAAAAACAAACCAAATATACAGTAAATTTGCATTTTGCCCTCGTACAAAAAATGTAAGCGTAAAGAATGTTCCAGTTGGCAGATGCGGACAAATCCTGTCGACATTTACGTCAATACCCGTCTCCTAGTCTGACCGATGCAGAAAAATATAAACTAAGTGGGCCGGCCATACTTGCTTAACTGGATCAAAAATGGTACTTTTTGTTCAACCAGCTAGTTTTAAATAGGTGGTGTGATATTAAGAGAAAAAATTGGGAGTAAAAGGCAAATAACTTACTTTATTACGATAGAGTACGGTTCCTTTTCGAAACAGTTCAGGTTCGTTGTTGTAGTTGCAACCAAATTCAGAGAAAAGTAGCTCATTTTTATCACCGGAAAGTGTTCCCTGAAAACGGGCGAACAGTGAAATGACAGCAAGTAAAAGCTTGTTTGACACCAACTGCTCAGGCTGCTCCTTCGAAGTGGGGATGATCAGCTTTTACGCTAGTGAACAATTTTTAACACGAACTACACGAACTATGTAGCTACTCAGACCGAAGCAAAAAAATTGTTGCTGGGATTTCACAAAGAAGCCATTGTCGTTGCTCACATGCGTATAATTGCTAGGCATTCACAAAAAGTGATTCATGACAACAAAAATAGAACACTTATCTTGCACACAAGCAGAGCTAATAACAGGTTTGCACTGGATAGACTAAGCAAAAACTAAAAACCAGAGTAAGTAAACACCGACGACAGAGTGGGAAAACATTAGGAAATTACATTGAAAGGCATTTCATAACTGCAGCAAACGCGATTATTGACCACACTTCATAGATCGTGAAGTTAAGATGGCAAACGTATGGATGATGAAAGGAAATTTCGAAACCCACGTATTCAGGATAACCAACAAAATCCCAGACCAAAGATGCCACCATAGAGCCGTCAGTTATGACCTTTCGAATACAAAGCACCCGTTCTTGGATTGATCGAATTAACTTGTAACGGTGGTTGAAGAGAAAGATTACTGAAAAGGACGGACAGTTTCTCACTCAACACTCCTCTCTTGAGGATAACCGAGTCTCCATACAAAACACCTACTTAAGTGTTCTGAGTTCATTTTCCACGCCATGCCTGTATGCCCACAATCCACGCGGATTAGCAGTTTTGATTCTCGTATCCGTACATTTTAGTTGATACTCTTGAATAACCGTAGTGATTAGCATATTGTCTGCTGTAACTATCAACAGATTTCTTATCAGTCGCCAGATCTGAAGCAACCTCTGACGCAAAAGAAAAAGCTCATCAATAAATATAATCTCTGATTGACCGAAGTTGTTCCTCAACTTTGAATTTTTAGACGGTTTGAGCATACCTCAACTCATCGCAAAGTAACTCAGTAGCGTCCGCTAACAAAAACATTGAATCGATAAAACAAACGCGGTGAGACATGGGCGCTTCAGTTATGCTCACCAGCTGACTACGTAAAACACTCAGAAATGTAGGTTCAGTACGTATCGACAACGGGAACGTAACGCCAATCGATAAACATCACAGACCTTATCCGAATTTCGCATGGCCAACTAAAATGGAACGTGATGATGCACAAACGGCCACCGACTGACGTGTGAAGCTAACAAATCATGACTCAATCGGCCCACCAGCGGTCTACAGTGAATAAAACGAAATAACGCAATGAACCTGAGCAGCAGCAGCAACAGCAATAAATGCATCATCATGACGAGCGCACCCATACTCCTGTGGTATACAGCTGGTGGTCGCTGACCCCATTAGGCCGTCACACAGTGCCGGTTCCAAGAACGATGTGTTATCTGCACTATGATCCACTGTGACCCATTTGGTTTGAACCGCCCTAAGTGTACATCGAGTATACACAACTGGGACCTGGTTTTAAATGAAAGGCGTGTGTATCTGTGACAAACGGACTGACGTGACTATATATGTTGAATATGTACGATAAAGAGTAGGCAAGGACGATACCTTTTGAATAAGGATGAAAACGACGGGGAAACCCGTGGAACTGGAGCAATTATGAAACGATTAAGCAACGACTGTATAAGTTCAACAATGCCTGATTCCAACAGTAATCATGCGTCAATGCACTAATACGTTTTTGCGAAAGTGCAATGAATTGCCATGGTTATGTCTCAAACAATGACAATTGATTATAACGAACCAATTAGTTATCACAGAAAGCGCTGTTTACTCACCTAGTGAATTACAACAAACCTAGTGATATCCACTTGTACACGTCCTAAACAAGAGTCGACCCTCAGTACGCTAACCTGGTAGAAGGTAACGCCACGTTGGCAAAGCGGTTGAGAGTGACCTGCTTGTGTTTTGTGTTAGGCCGTGTGCTTGTGTGACCAAAGTACAGCAGTGAAGTGACTCAAATGGAGAAGTGCGGTCATTAAAAGATATAGCAGAAGAATACATCAATTAACAAAATCTGCATCTTCATCTCACTTGTTTACATTAACTATGCCCTCTTGTACATCAACATTATAACAATAAGCAGCCATGGCCTACACTGATGCATGTGCCATTCAACCGTAAACAGGATGATACCCACAAATGAAAATAACTGTATGAACTCAAACTTTCAACATCACAGTGTTTACGTGTTGCGACTGACTCATGGGTGAAAGTAAGGCGTCGTTAACAAGCCAACTTCCATACAGCTTTTAGTGCCTAACTGTACACAGGCTCACCAAAGCAACACATTGCCTTGGTCGTGAGCGTTTCCAAACAACATTACGGAAAATCACGAAGTTCACAACCGGACAAACGGCACTTAACAATCTCGCTCAGTTGGGCGACCAATGGTTTCAAAACCCGAGACTACATCGTTGAATGATCACCTAGAAGATTCCCTTCAGCGCTCAGCATCTATGGTGGATAATGCGCCACGTAATAGACGATTAGGTGACATCTATAACGCATAGTTCAACCCACTATTCTCACGCATAAGTACAGACTGAGTGAACGAAGTAGCTTGACATTTAGTGTTGAATAATCCTCTTAAACTCGTCTTTTTTCAACTGTTGGTGTTGCCTGGTGCGAGTAATCAAAATCAGAAACGCCTTGTCGTTAGCACAGTCACCCTTCTAACGGATGGAAGCTCCACGCCGAAATCTTGTAAGTATCCCAGACTGTCCTCCATCATTCCATCTGTGACAAGAATGAACGGAAAGGACGAAAGTGGACAGCATCAAAGTATACCGTTATGTGGGCAGAACCTCTCAGACGGTCCACCGTAGACTCCAGGCTGAACTGAAATATGGGAACAGAGCGCCTAAAGCATGTTCACACACTTGTTGGGCGAAACTCTGCGTTCAAGTCAAGTTAAAAGGATGCAGCAATCCACTTAGCTGAATGTTTATTTCAAGTCGAGAAGGACGAAAATTTTCCGTCGGCTATACGTATAGTGCCGGTCCAGAATTCAGCGGAGAGTGACGATTGTATCAATCCGTTCACATCCAGCACAAAATCCTCCAAGCTCATCCCTGCTGTCTCCTTTCTGGGCTACAGCTGGTCGACAGAGAGTAATGGACGCCCAAACCTCAATTATGGTCTGCACCGGGATAATTCCTGTATGACTCCTCAAAAGCTCTCTACACCTTTCTTGTACGTGGAAACTATCATCGAGTGACCACAGCACAAAGCATGTTTGCGGTCATCCGGACCCGTTGACGTGATTGAACCAAGACCTAAACTGATGTATCCCCACCTACACTACATTAAAGAACCGAAATTCAAGGGCGGACCACAACACTGGTAAGTGGTCCTAAACATACCGACCAGAACAACAAATGCAAGCCTATGCGACAAAACGACTGAAGTAGGATGTCGGCGGAAATATTCCATCTAACGGCCTAACCTCTTGGATGCAGAAGGGATGGGTGTGTCATCCTCTACGTTCATCGCTTCACAGACGGATGGTCAAGGTCGGTAAAATGGTGGAGCTTGAAGAGTCTGCCTGTAGTCTCTAAAGCAAAATCTGTCTCCACTCCACTAAATCTTTCAGGCAGAAGAGCCCCGCAATCGACGATCAGGGGTAAATCTGCCATTTTTACGCATATCACACCTTCACCTCTTATATGCATTGTTACAGGGAATATTTCGTCCGGAATCAAACGAAGGCCATCTGAGAGTCAACGATTGTATGACCCACAGCAACATTGCCTCAGGAAATTTCGCCGATTGTCAAAATCTTCTGAGAGATTCGAGCGCAATGAAGTTGACATTTTCGATGTTGAGACAGTTGAGCTTATATGTCTGGCTAATTTAGAACAAATGACTTGGTGTCGAATTGACCAGTTTCATAACAACCAACTGTTGAGATCGATCAGGTTGTTCCCCAGTGAAAGCAAAAACAATATGACAATTTACCAACATATGGCCCGAACTCAAGTATATGGTCCAATATGAACAAAAGTCTTGAATTTGGCTACCTCACCTATAACTGACAGCAATGTGGTCCACGTCAGATCCGGTGTGATTCAGACAATTGAGGCGCCAAACAAAACAGTGACACGCACGATGCCTTGCACCAGTAACGGCCAAAAACAGATTGTGTTCGGTGAACAGATGCAACAGCCTCTTACCACTATACGAGTGATATGCTACTGGATCAAACCTTCTACTCAAGCTAGACTCGATATAGCTAAGTTGGTAGACCTGGGTGTTCGTATCTCTGGCGAAAATCATTGTCAGAACTACGCCTTGACCTGAAGAGACAATTTAGATCCCACTAAAAGACATCGGTTTCACAGTGCAATCGCTGGAGTCACGTGTATCAACTCACACTGATGGTCTAAGCAAAGGGCGGTGGAGGACGGGAGTTTGTTGGTAGGAGGTGTGACTTACCGCAGCTGTGCTTTTGTGGTTAGCAGTTGTGCATTGTGGAACATAAGAAACAATTACCAGACATGGAGGTTGGGAGGGGTCTGAATGCCAAATTGGATGGGGCAGTGGTGGCATCTTTTCGTGCGGGCACACTGATTTATGCAGGACGCTGGACTACCCGGTTTGTATTTTGTAACGGCTAGTGCCGTGAAGAATCAAGAGCCTTTCGACCAGTCATGATTGTGTGTAGGCAAAGGCACTGTCAAGGTGCCCAGATTCAGGCAGCAGAACGGTCAGGTTTCTCATCCGAAGCCTGCGGTTCATAAGTCTGCACCGCAAGACAGCGGGCGGGTGATAACGGATCAGAACTAGTACCACTTTTGTTGAACAATATGCTAGCCTTCTTTCAGCCCTTAATATGAAGGACTTAGAGACTGTAGCTTACAAACACATAAGCCTTTACGGAATGGGGTGTATCAAAAGAGAAGAAATCGACATGAATAAACAACATTGTGCTACCGATGAGCTCAAGAGCCTGGAGCACTTCTGAGCTAAGCAGAATGAGCACGTACTCTATACTATGACTCCCCCTACTTATGTAACGAATCCCACTCATACCGAAGGCACTAGATTCAACGAAAGCCTATAGGCGGTCTTTACTTCTGAGTATTATCAATCCAATCTATAAGGTCAGCAAATTAAGACTTATTCATCGTAACACAGTTCTGTTATAACCATTCTCGTAGTAAGCGGGTTCGAGTGAACACAGGGTGGATTAACTTGACACTGGTCCGTCATAACTTGAACGTACCTCGGAATCTACAGTTAGGACTAATACATTAATCGACCACCTTTTTACTACGCCACTGAATACCATGCAAAAAAACTTACTCTTAACCGTTCCTCCGCCTCTGTTGTAGTCAAGGAGGACTCTTGGACTAGACGCCAAAAGCACGTGTTGTACAAGTTGTTGATGTGACCTGAGGCGAAGAAAGGTGGTAAGGAGTGTTCAATTATTTCCAGTACGAGGGAACGTGGATATAGAAGAGCTACGTAGTCATCCGGGAGAAACAGTAGCCCTCATTTCATTAATAAACTAGACAAGTTTCAAACTATAATGTGATAACAGGGAACAGAGCTCAACTACGACTTCCGCTCTGGTAAACAACTTTGCTCTATGAATGGTCATATTTCATTTCAATTTTCCTAACCATGCTGCCAGGCTTTGCCTGCCTCTTTTTCGAATCTGTGAACACTGCCCATAAAAGTAAACGATCAATCGATTAAATTGTTGAAAAGGTTACCGTGTTGTGAAACACTCGTAGCTTTTCCATCAACCTGACGACAGCGGTATTGACCGTGCTGTTGTATACAACAGTAAGGTAACAGCATTGCCCACAGAACATGAAGGGAAGGTTGTTTCTTAAAATGGAAACAGTGACATTAACCCCTCGACTTAAAATCATACGTGAAATCTGCCACACGTCACAGGTCATCAGATCACCCAGACTTAGGCGTCCAAAGTTCACCTTGTAACTGATGGGACAATATATTATCATCTCACAATTCTAAAGTAAGGGGCAATTACGCAGCTGGAGACAATGGACCGCAGGTAATTACAAGTTTTTACCGATGATAACTCTTCCGTTTCTAACTGGCCGTTTTTTAAGTGATCAGGCTCCTTTAATACCAGCAGTAGATAATTAAAAATGTACAATAACACGAGTATGTAGTGATTCCCTGAAAGATAAACGGCTGTTCGCTAACAATAACGAAGCCTAAAATAATCTGTTGAGAACTAGGAGCAATAAACAGAAGGTTGGTTAATGAGAAATTAAAAGTTGGGAAGTCTGTAAGTAAACAGTTCATTTCATTGCCAGAAGAAACTCACAGTCTGCTTGTCGCCAACTGAGATAGTCTCGAAGAGTGCGATTCGTTGGATAGAGTATGACGCGAGAATCGAAGGCGGGCGGATAGAGAAGCGTCACGTTCGGTAGAAAATTCGGCCATTCAAACACATAGGAAGCAGCAAACAGAGAGACCACTGTGCTAGACAACTTACTGTATGAGACCGGGTTGGGAATGAAATCAGGTAGAAGAGAAGTGCTGTAGAGACGAACGGCGCAAACAAGAAACAGTGTCATAACACAAAGAGAGGAAACAGGGAAAAATTTAGAATATGAGTTTCACACAAGTAGTAACAATTAGAATTCAGTACTATTTGACATCTCCAATCAAATACGCTGTGGATGTTAGGGTTCTTAAGGTGGGAGGCGCTTGAAATTGCTGGGCACGCTGGGATCATTTAATTAATAATAGGAGGACGATAAGCCAACGGCAAACGACTAATCAGTGACACCGATAAATAAAAGGCGGTGCTGTTCACATCAAGTTAGTAAGTGGATGGTCATACCTTCAGTTTGTCTGTTGTCCTCAAAACGACATCCAATCATACACTTCATGTGGTAGTATAAGAAGTGAGCCACATGCAGTTCCCCAGGTACCAACGAAAACTTCAACGCAATACATGCAAGAGTTCACATTGGCACGGCCGTTATAACGGAATCCATTGATAACATTTGTAGTCTTTCAGCTGGGCATCTGAAAGTGCACTATCTTTCTACCCCAAAGCAAACATAATCCGGTGCAGACTGACTGCAACAATGGTACTACGTTAAGTTGATTGAAGTGAGACGTAATAGAAAAAACAAGCGAGGTAAATGAAACCAACCGCGCAAAAATGGTAAACATCGGAGGCATTGTGTAGACGAAGTAAAATGGAGCGGCATCAGAAGCGACCAACTCTGCCGAGCATCAGTAAGTGAGAAACAAACACTCACAAAGTTAAGCCCATTGAATTGGCTTCTGGTGAGATCGTCACGTCGGATGTAGCGTCTTGTACACTATTTTCTACTTCATATTTTTTATTGTTATTCATGCCTTTTCATCTTCTTCAACCTCACATGTACACATGGTGTTTGAACGAGGTTAATCGATACACAGAGTAATCAATAATTTGAAAAAATTACACTTCTGAGTTCGCGAGTTCTTCTTTCTGTTCGCGTTCAGGGTCGGTGGCGTACAAATCTTTGGAAGAGTTAGAATTCGGCGGAATCACCGTTTAGTTCGACAAATTTATTTATTTATTTATATGTCGTTGGAATTATCTCGGTCGTGATATCGAGACTATCTGAGGGACACACGACAAGTAGTATCAGTGAGAATCCTCATTTGGTGTAGTGGAACACTAAACCAACGTGCCTCCACGAACTACCGTGAGTTATTTGTTTACCTCTTTTATCAGATTTCCACTTCCTATTCACACCTGAGTTTCCATATACTGTTTAGATCCACTACACGGATAACAGAAATCTAGCAAATATAGGATAAACAGAATCCCCAATATGGCTATTCTAATCATATCGCTCTTGAGCTATCGAACAAGTGACACATTTCTGAGAAGGATGAAAGCAATGACTATCTGAATCATCCATTTAGTGTCGCAAGTACGCACTTGGTTCTTCTGTCTCCAGTCAGAGGGTTACTATCAGAGGCTTTCATGACAGTTGACTCTAAAAATAGCCGTAGTAACCACAAAATGAAAAGATATTCCTTACCCTGACTGTCATGAGCTCAGATTGAACGTTGAAAACAAGAGATGCGGACAAACACATCGGTGCATTTACTGTGAAGATGAGGACATATTTTGGTAAAAAGTTGCTCAATAGACCAAGATCTTTATTGCTCAATTCGCACGTTCTCGTGCCGCTTGCCGGAATTCCAGTACACAACGCAACGGGGTTCTAATTTAGACATGTGCACATCCACCGGGTTTTATCCGTTTGGCTGACTCTTCTTTCACTGATTTTCACTTTTCGTTTCATACCCGTTGGCCGATTTCAGTTCTTGAAAACTTGCTAGATCACACTTGGGTCCCCAGATCATCCCTTATGGGTTTTGACCATATCCCGCAACTGCGTAGAGATATTGCACCGAATGTCGAAATAGTCACGTCTGCTCTCTGGTCACTCATCACTCGTCAAATGTAAAAGGAACTATCAATGTAGTACGAGATTATTGAGGGGGAAGGAGTCAGATGGGCTGGATATGTCAACGATGAGCAAATTTGTTAACTACACTGAAAAGTTCGAGATGACACAACAGTCAGACTAACATGATTCGCATGAGACGTTTTTCACTGAGTCCAGGTCGTAACCAAGAGACAACCCAATTAGGCTTACCGATTCGAAGTAACCGGGCGGAAATCCAGTTGATGCAACTAACGGGATTCCTCAATGTGTCAATCCTAGGTGCCTGCTTTACGATGGCGTTTAACGAGCGTTACTATAGCTTCCCTGTTATCACCCACCAGTGATGATCTTTGACGCCACTGTGGGGTCCAATCCCACCGCCAGCGTATGGAAGTCTCATATCTAACCCCAGCAGAAAATCTACGGCGGCAATATCATTTTATAAGTTTCAGAATCCCCTAGGCCGGGAATCATAGACTCACGAGGAAAGAGCAAAAATAATGGTGAACACAACTAACTTGTCCAATGAAGGAATGCTAAATTCTTGGATTGAGAGAAACATCGATCGATAACTATAAGCTCAACGCACACAATCAGGAAACCAAACTGAATTCTAAAACAACTCGGCCATCAGAACTACGGCGGAGTAAAGCAACACATAACCATCCACAACTTCTTTCCATCCGCTGCTCTCTTTTAAACACGAAACATGCATCCTGTATACTCGGAGAGCCATTGCTGAATTTACTTTCTGCTGCCCAATCATCTTTTCATTGTTCTCTGGGATTATTACATTCGCATTCGTCGATTTTTCTAAACCATTTCAATATCCCTGAATTCGTCAATATAACTAAGTAATTTAGGTTTCTCGTTGCCCTTCCGATGACCCAAACGACAACGGTAGATCAGCAACAAACAACAACCGTCTCAAGTACCATGACGGAAGTCACGCCCAGATAAATGGCAGCCAGGCGGGTCAACATTCGGACCCATAATACCAGTCCTGAGCTCACCTATAACACATCCTCACTAATCAATTCCACCTAATGAGCTTGATCGGACAAAAACTGGTCAACGCGCAGCGGAGTAAAACAGAACAAACAGAGATATCGTCTGTGAGCTAACAAAATAACTGATGATGCACATACAGCAAAAACTCGGTAATAATGCTTCCCCGGAATAACGCCACCGCGTTTACTGATTCACTGACACAGGAGTAAATGAAGGCTCTCAAGCCCTACCTAGGCAATATCACCATAAGCGCCAATTTCGCAGTGAGTTAACCTCACTGATAGCGTGCTTGAGTATAACGAGTGGCTCATTAAAAACGGGTCAAACATGAGATAGGTACACTGTCTTCGTGCGAGCGTCACTCACATACAGCGTGAATGGGTCGGCTAGCTAGCCACATGGTACAACGGCATGCAGAAACTGATGAAGTTGACTCCGGTGAGTGTTCATCACTGAATTTTGAGCGACGGCTCGGGTAAAAATTCTAAGCACTGTAGGCGTCACTTAAACAGATAGTCAACAGTCGGTGATAGTCACTCAGTCATTATATTCATAGTTTGAAGGATTAGACAAGGCGTACAAGTGTAAAGTGTGCGGCCAAGAGGCCAACCAAGTCATGTTGTGCGTTCGTTTGACCCAATAAATCCCACAAAGTCCATTCGACTGACAAAATGCCGCGCATAATCCGTCAACTATCAATACACCTCGTCAAGAAGAAAATGGGGAACAGACTTATTCTACTAAGACAGAGATCGATAACAGAGCACATCAGAGTCAAGTATCAGAGAACTATGGTGCGAGCAAAAAGTAGATACACACACTAGCTGGCAACACAGAGAATATTTTCAATATAGAGGAACTGCAACAATTCTCGAAATGCCAAACGGTTTACCCGGAGCTCTTCTGTTTATAACACTGTTCACATAATGGTTTGAATACATCGAACCTACAACCATTCTTCTCAAGTTCTACACTATAAGAAAATGTGCAGCGGAACAATGAAAGAAAGCAAGCGAGAGGCTGCAAGGCACCCAAGTCAAACGCCTAGAGCGGTCCAAAGATAGACAACATTTCCGAAAAAAGCAGAGTGGTACAGGTAGAGAAGTCCGCAGTAGAATTATGACAGAATAGACGTTATAACCTCTCAAGTTTTTCGCTGTGTACGTATAACAGACTACGACATGTGTAAATTGCACAAACATATGCAATGTGCAACAGTTTAAAGATCAGCATGTACACCTGAAACGATATGAGAGTACAGTCCGCAAGAGAAGGATGTATTTCCGATGGCGCTTATCTACATAGAAAGGCTAGCGCGTCGAACAGAGTTCCCCTAAACAAGGTCCACTCAACAAAAACAGAGAAAATGGACCAGGTTGAGAAGTATGTGTTTCTTTCCGGGCTCCATAATTTGATCAGGGATGACAGATATAACTCAAACATCAAGATATTCACATAAACGTCATTATCACCACCTTCATAACGGCCACAAACCTGGCCAGAACGTACTGTGACACACGTCGCCGCTCACTTCGTAAGTCACACAGAGTATATTGAAAAGAAGAAACTTTACTCAAAAGGTTAAAATAAATAAGCAAGTTGATGAATAGAAGAATAAACAAAAACAAAAAAAACTGGTACGAATGCAGATACACCACCGACTGGGGTACAATGACACGTCGGATGGAGTTTCCACCCAGAGATTTGAGTGCTCACAAGGACCCCAGAAAGCCAGTGACTCCCACTAAATTTAATCAACGGAAGAGTCACCACTGTCACACCCCGTGACCACCTTCTAGAACAACATCCACGACCAAATTCAACAGAGGAAGGAAAATCGGACACCCACGATGAACAACATCAGAAATTAGCAACGCTCACGACACTTGCCCATAAAACCTCACACTGATTGCACAGTGGGCATACGGTGATTTCAACTGACTCACGTATTGCCCCGGAATTCCCTCGAGAACAAAACAGTCTGAAAGAACGTTATAGCCAACCGAATCAAAGGCAGTCTTCAGGTCTAAACAGACCACGACAGTGCGCTGTCTATAGAAGTGCCAATTCTTCAAGATCTGTCACAATCTGAAGGTTTTATCAACTCACCCTTGGCCGGATCGGAATTCTGATAGTGTTTCACGTTTCTGAATCTCTCAAGACTTAGTGAACTGACGTAATATAAAACCAGTGAGCAACTTGGATGTCACAGAGGCTAGACTAATGTCTCTCTAGTCGTCGCACAGATTTCATGCCCCACTTTTGAAAACCTGAATTACTCTTGAGAAACGCCAATCACGAGGTAACCCACAAGGTTCTCAAACCCTCTGAGGGAGTTTTGCAAGTCATGATTTCAACTTCTCTCAGCCATCGTCGAAATAGTAGAAGAGGTCTGATCCAGGAGATCTGTTAAGATCTAACACCACTTTCGCTTTCGACGTATGGCCGTGTGCACCACTCGCATCCCGTCATCTACAATGCGATTCCCACCACAGCTCAACCATGAGATTGAGCCTCGGCATTACTCGAGAAAATCGGGAGAGAAGCACTTGTATCGAGTTATCTAGAGATGAGATTAAGTGAGTAACAGTGCAGGATGTGTTGACTAAAGTCCCCGACACACAGCACACATCAGACTTCGGGCGAAGCGACTTTCTGACCAACCTCTTGAAGAGTGCAGACATTGAAGGCGCCAGTATTTACCACTTGTCATGACTTTAGAGAACAATGATTGCCTGAAGGCACATGGGAGGCAGAAAACTTGAAGG
This sequence comes from Paragonimus westermani, assembly GCA_008508345.1. Classification (NCBI taxonomy): domain Eukaryota; kingdom Metazoa; phylum Platyhelminthes; class Trematoda; order Plagiorchiida; family Troglotrematidae; genus Paragonimus; species Paragonimus westermani. The sequence continues at coordinate 8,445 of QNGE01003447.1, read as the reverse complement.
GCAAAATAGAAAGAGAAGGGTGTAATGGATGAACAGTGTCACCGTTGGGAGGGCGATAATCTCCGACACTTTCCGGTCGTCTATGCAGCCGAAGGGGGTTGTCTTGAAGGACCCCATCCCGGGTCGCTGAGTCAACAGTCTGACCCACGAGACAACATGATATGGTATTTTCTTGAGGAATCCTACTCGGAGGCAACGACTCAAAAGTCGAACCCATTTGGTAACGAGGGGTTTGCCTAGCCCGAGGGCGCAGTGAATAAGACACTAATATTTTATTCTAAAAACTGCTGCACGCAGTTGATGTATTCGAAGTGACATCATGCTTTTGGATGGTACCGGCTATTTTTCGACCATACTGTTTAAGGCACCCGCAGTCACGGTGAAACGTTGGATGATCGGAGTGCCCTTTGTTTAGAGGTATCTTTTCTAACCCCGTTCTTACGTGCGCGGAAGACAACAGTTGTGCAATTACAAAAAATATTCCTGCTATATGCTCAAGAATATATCTCGCTATCTCAACGCTTCCACGCGTATGAGTGCATCTACTTTTCGTCTGACTGCTCCCCTTTGACCTATCTGACAAGGTTGCACTGAGAGGACCAAAGTCCCAGTCACCATAGCGGTCCGGGTCAACGCAGTGCACAAGCCTGACCGTCACGTTAGATTAGCAGAATAGATTAGGAAGATATTCACAAGGAAATGAAATAGGAAGTCATCTTTGAAAAAAGATTTGTTACCCAACACGAGTGCTCAATGAAAAAGTGGACAGCAGTTCAAAGCCCGGTTACAACTGGTACGCGCTATCAGTCGTGAAACTGGGGTAATGAAATTCTGTTCGAAATGACCAATTGTAATGTTTGGTAGAATGCGAAAGCCGCGAACAACTGTGAATGCATCCCGTCACAACCTTTACTCGTTTTCCATAAGTGCCCCTAATTCCCCCCAGTCTCTATTGTAGACCAGTCACCTGGTTATGAGCAGAGATATTATTGCGTAGAAAACACCGATCCGTTCACAAGTGCCAATCGGTCCCATGAGCGATATACACGAAAAGTCAGTACCTACACCAACTTGAGCATAGTTTCCAATTTTAAATTCCGCAATAACCTCTATCTCTTCTTCTAGCTATCATACACTTCCCTTACATGAGAAACAACAATAACCAAGAGGTATTTTCTGTTGAACAGTTGGCGACGGACAATAAATTACGCAACCATCTAGCGCCTAATGACGCGTATGTAAAACACTGGCAAGCTGAAACACCAAACGCTACCGAAGTGAAAATGTCTATGGCCTAGTACATGAAAAATATCCCGGGCCACATCATTCAACTGGCTTCACGAAACTGGCAATGTGCCAGCAAAACTCATTGTCTTCGGTCTATTAATGTGTTTCTACCGTGCACTCCATTTACCTATTGTTTATTAAGGTCTGTGCTACATTGAAGAGTTTGAAAACACAAGAGTTGAAAATCCTCGACCCCGACTTAAATTCAGTGTTTGGGTCCATTCTTTTAAAAAGATGTATGCTTCCCCATACCGTAAGTAGCCTGTTGCCGGTTCAGTAGTTAAACTTGATTTTGCTTTTTCGAAAATTTATTTTCACCTGTCACACCGTACATGGTTCGTGGCCTTCGATTTTTCTCATCCATCAGAAAAATCCACGGAAAAAGTAAGAGATTTGAAACAGCGCCAGAGTTCACAAGATGTGCACGCATTTATAAACACATACCCAGAATAGCGGGCACAACCAACAGGTGTCACACAAACAAACTGATCGCAGAATTTTATTCAAATATGTTGTTCAGGTTCCAGCAAGCAGTATATTAGGCTATCACAGACCAGCTCACGAAGATCACGTGCCGATTTAGTTACGGTTATCTGATGTTGTTCGGTATGTGGTCACGCATATAAATAGGTATAGCTACAACATACGTCAAACATACGTGCATTGCTCAGCAAGTAACGTGGAATAAAGTTTCTATGATGGTAACTAGAAGAGGTGGAAACTGCACACATCAAGTTTAGCCTAACTCTGTTCGAAGGGACTGATAAATCGGTGGTTTTCGCTGTTGGGAACATGAGGATAGTCCCTCAACAAGTGGAAGTCAATGGAATATCTCAAACTGGAATGGTCATTATAGGGAAAGTACTACACGAAACTTGACAAGCAGGCACACCAGCATAACACGAACCCTACAGCTGCAAGTCAGTCATTATAATTCCATCAATACGTGACAACAACAAGCTACTAGAAAAAGTTCTGAAATGTGTTGCAAGTAATATAGCTGCTAATATGCAACAGCAATTACATAGACAAAAAATACTATGAAGGTGGGAGCCTACGCCCCACATGTTTTCATGAGATGCGTAGTGGAGGTACCAAACTAGCCAGTCTTGATGTGCGTTTGAATTTGACTGCCCTAGTTGAAGCCACGCAATAGGCATCAGTTGTGTATCAAGTTGCAATGAGAAGTGGGGAATTTTGCCAACTGAGTGTCGCTAGTAATGGATCACAGGATTTAAGTCTTACAGATGTTTTTCCGTTAACTAACTCCCAAGTGAGTTTTGATTGCCAGGAATCCAACTCAAAAGTAAAAGCTGCCACACAACAGAGAGTCAGCAGAATAGCTCTCGATTCGGAGTAGCACCTACTCTAGCACACACTGGGCTGTAATTATCAAAAGTAATACAAAATTGCCTAACCATCATGCAGTTGGAATCACAATCAGATTCTCGAGGATGAGGAATAATATCAAGTCTCCGGAACAATTTCGCCTCTCACTTCAGACATCATCACAGTGCATACTGGTGCTAATCCGTACTAAGTCATAACCAGACTGTAACCCTTGTGTTTCAACCGTCAGCTGTTTCGGTTACGAAGCAATTACACCTTCTACTTATTGCTGACTCACCAAGGTGGGCAGCGCTGTGCTCCAAAAAAACTTCTTTTAATCGGCTTTTCTACCTTCCGACTTAAAAAGCGATTACATTCCCAAAGTTTAGAACTAACTTGCCACCCAGTTTACTTATTACAAAATCACTTGCTGTCGTGAGATAAACTGAGTTTTGAATGAGCTGAGCAACACCACGCAACGTGATATGGTAACTCAGGACATTATTGACTGAGATAAAACCGCATCCGATATAGTATACACAAGTTTGCCCGATTGACTGGTTTGGTATTCCACAGAATCGTGGTGCCGGAATTATGGTCAACTGGTAACAATCCCTGTGCACTTTAGATATAAGCAGATAAAATAATATGTATAACAAACTAATGTGTATTGCCAACCCAAAAGAGAGGTGTAACTGGATCATCATCATCACCACTAACACCATAAACATCAAAACAGTGGTTCACACCAGCTCTCAAGTGTTATTCAACTGTGAGCAAAAGAATAGGCCCAGGTGAGAGAAAGAAGAGCAAGCGGGATACGCGAAAGTGATGCTGAATTGCGAATGCAGTTCAGTTTGTTTAAGCTCTTGTGTCTAAACCTAAACAATCCAAAACAAGGTATCTATTTAGCAAAAAACAACCGATTTATGGGTGAGAGTAAGCCGGTATCCGCAAGACAGTTTCCTTTGATGATTTCATTTACCCACATCCTTAATAGTCCTTACTTCCGACAAGCCAGCCAAACGCGGACACTCATGCTAGTGAACTCGATTAGCTACCATATCCCGCGATAATGCTGGCCAAAGGCCGGGTAGATCAGGGAACCACAAAATGATATGAACATGACCAACAGTCAGTAACTTGTTTGTGGCTGCTTTCGTTTCCTTTGGCCAAGTCACTGATTGGCCACCACAGGTCTCAAGTCAAAGAGTTAAGACTATACGTCGCACTGCCGACTAAGCAGGAGTGCTTAGCTAATGAGACACTGCCCTATGATTGTGCAGCAGTAGTATTTGCATAGATGCAGTAAAGATCTATTCCGTATAATCAAATAAAGATGTCAAAAAGCACCCTGAAGCACGAAGCGCTACGATCGCCCAATGGTTAGCTGTAACCGTTGATACACTACTTAGGTGCGGTCAAAAATATATAGTACTGCTCCATAGTTTGATGTACCTCGGAATACATATGTTGCGCACAGTCATAACAGGGAGAATACAACGTGCTTTTAGACTGAACTAATCCCCCGGGGACAAGCGAGTTAGATCTTTGGCTTCAGGTAAGGTGCTCCCAGAAAGCCCTACATCCTGTAGCCAAGCGGGTCAGGCCGTTGAATCAGAGACCTAGTGGGGATCCCACACAACCTTCGGTTTACGCTCAGTCATATTTTGTTGCAGGCAGCGACCTGTTCTCTCAATACAGTCGTCAATACAAGTGTAAGTGTACTGACAGAGCTGTCATGTTTATGAACAAACTGAGCTGAACAAGCTGAGAATAACAACCTCAAATCCGCCGCCGGGTATGCACAGGTCAAGACAGACTGCAATCCCCGCATTACCTCGGTTGTGCTATGGTTGCCTTTGAAATGTAGATTCAGAATGACTTGCTTCTTGGGAACTGTACAAAGGGTAGTTTTGATCGACCTGCTCTGGCTGCGAGTAAGTACATACTTTTCGGTATGTTCGTTTACGATTAACACATTCGTGAAACATTCCTCCAATATGGATGACCGAAGAGGTGTCTCATGTTTGAGGTCTACCAACAGTCATTCCCGTCCTCAACAAGAAAACGCCGGAACATCGTGTGACAATCACAGATGAATCAGCCTTGCCTCTGCCGCATCCGATACACTAACACGCTTATTAATGTGCAGACTTCTGAAAGACAGACGGAACCAAGTGCGAAAACGACTAGGTTTCCGAAGCGGTCGCGAAAACGTTGATAGTATCTTCAGCTTTCGACAGACACGGAGTATCAAGACACCTTTCCCAGGCAATCGGTCGTAATACTTGTGCAGTGAAAGACTGCCTTTGATCCGACTACCCGACATGCTCCGTGTCACCGTATCCGTCCATACGATCGTTGACGAAGTGTCCAGGAAGACAGCGGAAACATGCAGCTCTATTTTTTTTGTATGGGTCACAGAATTTGTCAATTTATGTGGAAGGCGCACAACAACTCTCAGCACTTCACCACCGCTGTTTCCATCAGGCAGTCTGCAGCAAATGGGCTGACTAAATAAAAAGTGCGTTGATGTGTATTTCCTACCAAGACATTGCATGTATACAAGTCATTCTGTGTGGATCACGAGCTCCAAATGCCGAGGAAGCGTCTGTTACCGCCGACAGACTATGCATGGTGGTCAGGGGATGATGTAGTTACGGATACTGAAAGTCTTCAATGCCCCACTTGTGGGGCTGGTAGTTACCGTGGCTCGGAATGAGAAGTTTGCCACCATTTACATTGCTGAACGGAGACGCTCCCTGGCATGCAGTGTAGCGCAGTCATTGGCGATCCCGTATTGAAAAGGATGCTACATTTCCTTCTGTTTCATGAACCTCGACCGGTCTTATTTACTCGTTCTACTTTTTACATTCGTATGTTTTTATTAAGTTCCTACTTCGCTAACCACTGTCAGACCCACTGGCAGGCTGAACCAAGTGCCTACGGGCTGATAACGATGGTGAATTCGTGTGGAATCGACGTAATTACACACCGTCTGAGGACACTAAATTTGAATGGGCCTAATACGAAAAAGAAGAAGACATAACAATTTGCTTAACATTTTCTGATTAGCACTATATTACAAAGATCCAAAAGCCTAATATTTGGAACCTATTCTTCTGATGTACTGCACTTTGAGCACATCTTTCAAGAATTTGGCCTGGTTTGATCAATAAACGTGGTATTATCGATCAGGTAGCAAATACGTTGTTTTAGGCCCGAATTGCCAGTAAGCTCGATATCGAATCGATCACGCCTGAGAGGTTGTTTTATCGACTAGAAGAGTCAATCCTTTAATAATTTTAAATGCCTGAAAATCGGGGCCCCACACTACCAGGACCATGCATGCGTAAGATGTTTTGGCTACAGCTAGAACTCCTCAGAGGTTAAAAGCTTTGTAAGGACTGGGAACCTTAACAGAGAACACGCAAAGTGAAGTGGCGTTCCAGTTATTGTTAAACTGTTGAATCACCACACTTTGATAGCCAAATAACAAGAACACATTCGAAATGCCCATTACTGATCAGTGGCACAGAGGAGAAACTGATTGTTTGCCACTGAATTTCCCAGCGATGAAGAGCCGAAGGTAGTTGCTCGAAATCCAAGGGTGATCGTTTGAAAATATATTGAATTAGGAAAAATCGACACTGGCTCCTAAATGACCCCTTTTGTCCCTAGAACGACGGAAAACTGTAAACTTCTCCTTGTGGTAAGCGTACGCACTAATGATGAAAGTTAGCGAAAGCGAAACTCCAATCGAGTAGTTGTTTTTGAAATCATCATCATCATAGACAGCAATACATCAGTCGGTCAGAAAACCTAGCTAAATGCAAAGACTGCAGTTAGACACCGGTTCAACCTGGACCAACTAAACCTCAGACCACTCAACAGTAATTAATACGACACCCAGTAGATGCATAGAAATTGGAAATTTCCACTTGGCTGAGGAGTTCATACTGCACAGTTATCAAATGGGACTGACAAAGAGTGATTTAGTTAATGCTCAAGGCAATAATTACAGGAGGATTTGGCCGACAATTCAGTCGTTCCCATTGTGAGATCAATCGAGTGGTGACCAATACGGTTGTTTACCGAGTGCATAAGCCAGAATTCAAATTTCTGTCGTGACCAGCTCACATAAGAACGGGACTCGATTCTACCCTCTTCTCAAAGGTGGCTGTCTGAAAAACTCACTTGTGTGCGAAAATTAGGGTCAACAACGAGTGATGCACAACCAACAGAACAATTACCACCAACTAATTAAACGTAAATACATGATACTAGCGCAGTTCTGTCATCATCCCAACAGCCATGGGTCCAACCAGGAGGCACTGTCGCCCGGGCCGCCCTTCTCCTTAACGGTGATGTGAATTAAATTAGGAAAACCTCGCCAAACCGGATGGAAACTGATAAAACAAGACTGAACGGAAGAAACTGAACTGGTACAGGTACCGCACTTTGAAACGATACCCGTTCGTAAGGTCGATCGACGGGTGACAGGAATCCAGTTTTGTCGTAACCGCACAACTCCTTCGGAACACACCTCTTCACAAAGAGCGTTCACAGCCGCCGTGACTTGTTCCCAGTGTTCGTTAGGTTTTCTCAGCTGACTTGAATTGGGCAATTTGTTCACCAACGCTTCCTGATAAGCATTCTTCAAACTCGCCTCGATCGAATGCCTGTTAAATATCTTGGATTCACGAGTTTATGGCTTCTAGACGAATAATGGAAGGAAGGAGATCCGCACGACAGCCTGATCTCAGTTCAGGTGGTTGCTCTTAAATGAACGACGGTCTTTGATAGAGTGGTGCCACTTGTAATTGACTACCATATAATCCAATTGCGTCAATTACTGAGATGCCTACGGTGGTCCCCATGTGAGAAAATGCCCTTTCCTCCGTTAAGCAAACAACAGTGATAATGAGATGCATATAGGCAAAATACTGGCCCACCAAAGTCAACGCGCTGTGCTCAGACAAAAAAACAGTGATCAGCCGCTTTCCATCTGACCAAGTTAAGCATAAAACGTTCATCGGTTAGGATGATAATGTCAGAAGGTTTAATCTGCTTTAAAAGGTCAACAACGACTTCGAAGAACGTATCGTTGGTAGCGTTTGAACAGTTAACCATTGAAACGTGCCGATATAATGCCTACAGATAGTTCTTCCGATTTGCGTTCAGACTTAACGCTGAGAGACAAAACGGATAGCCTAAGTGTGAAAGCACACTAGTGACTGTTCAGTGTGATCCAATCAAGCAAACATTAGTCAGTTCTGTAACTTAAAACGATTCCCACTCCAGTCTACCCACCAGATCACGCTTCGACGTCACCAGATGCCCTGAGAAAGAAGCGCATGGAAGAACAGTTATTTACAGGCTGGCGCAATAGAACAAAGGTGACTGAATCGCGCAGTCACACCCCCATGAAACATCATCGGCATCGTCACAAACAGCGACTTTTCAGTGGTTCTCACTTATGCTTAGCCGCCAGAAAATCATCAAAACAAACACAAGCTCACGCCTGGATGAGGAAAAAGCAGAAGGCGAGAGGAGGGAACCTAACGACCAAAAATAGCTACGTCTATTTTCACACATTTAACACCAAGGTGCCTACATCTCGGATACAAACAGCGCAACTATGACTGAAAGCAGAATCAAGGCGTCATCAGTAAGACAGCTTCCTTGAGGCTTTCACTGCTCCGTGTCAAAAAGTGCACCCAATTCACAGACAATTGGGTCAAACAACGACAACGTTCACGTCACTGAGCCTGGTTAGTCGTCATCTCACCTGACGTTTCTGGCCACCGACTCTATGAGTCGCGA
>QNGE01003446.1:49116-69151 GCA_008508345.1 Paragonimus westermani | reverse complement strand
CGTGTTGCCGAACACAAGAGGCACACAAGGTTTCCTCCTAAACACGCCTATCAATTTCAGAGGCTAGAGAAGGATTCGGCCATCGCACTACATGCACTGGCAGAAAATCACAACGTAGGTTTCGATCAAGCTCGAGTGATTCACAAGGGTCTAGCTTCGTATGCGGAGCGGTGCTGTGCTGAAGCTCTCACCATTTACACACAGCACGCTTGTGTTAATCGCAATGATAGCAAACCCCTGTCTGCAGTGTGGCGTGGATGGATAAACAGCACCAGACACGGACGCGTCTTATCTACATCTGTCTCACCCCCACTTAGTGGGCAAAGGATTAGACCAATCCGGTCAGATGCACCACAAATTGACCTAACCACGGCAAATTCCATGTGTCCTCTGTTCCTCTGTCAATGTGATTTCGATTACAACACTCCTGAGGAAGGCCACCCGAGGTGGTTGAAACGTAGAGTATTACAACTTGCTCGAAACGTTGTGTTATTCCTAATCTGTTTATCAATAACATGTTAAACACGACGCCCAAACTATTCGACTTCATTCGTACTACATTTGGTGCGGATATCTTACAGATACACGTGCGTGGATGATAATCTAAGGGGGATATCCTAGTTTATTGACCATGCTGTCAAACTTGGTTCGCGTAAACACGACAAGATCTCTCTATACCAAGTTACCGGGTCCAGTTTTCGTCCGTATATCACATTACACGGAACGTGTCCACAGACTGCGTGCGATGGATTGGGATATCCTATTGGTGTGCGGTTTGCTGTGACAATGATGTGGTTGCCCCCATCGTTCCCTTTGCGCTGATGATTAATTCCGGTCAACTTATAATGTGAATCAGTTGGTCTGACTTGATTCTACTTCATCTTCGATCACATCAACCCATCTACAATTCTTATTTCGAAAGATTCTATTTCAGGACAAACACACTAGTTCAAAGTGAATGAAATAAAATCCAAATGTGAAGTGAAATTGTGAAATCTTTAAAGATTGTTGGTTTGCACTCCTAACAATTTGGGAATTAGACCAATTAATAAGATCAAATGCTTTGCGATGATGCAGAAGTAATCTAGTTTGATCAAGGTCTGATGAATCTGGTTAAACTTTTGTTTGCTACCATAACGGTGAAGAATGTGAGCGTGTGGTTTTTCAGCCTATCTAATCACACTCACAAGACCAACCAACTCTTTGTTATCGCCTTCAATATTGGACACATACACAACTGTTTTGAATGTCCTTCTGATCTTGATGTTAATTTATCACGGTCACTATACCACTATTGCTTTTCAACTGTGCTATTCGTAATAAGTGTGCAGACACAGCGGTTGTCTAGTATATCTTTTGCGGATGCTGTAAGTTTGCGTAAGTTTTCCACGGTTTAAGCTGTTGAACTGCAGGAGTCTCAATAACAACCTATGTGCGCATACATATCGAATCGTTTGATTTGCAAGCGGTGGATGTTTTTGATGATGCAATGACACCAGTAATCACTTAGGTTATCATATTCAGTAGTGACCTCTCCGATCACCGGCCATTCAGACCTAAGTGTATGCGTAACCATTCGTTCACGGAGGCAACTGAATTACTCTGAATAAGAGGCATTTCCTTCAGCTAACGCCAACCTAATTTTCGACCATGAGACCAGAAAGTAACTCAAAGCATTCCTCTTATCTGAACGCTCAGCTACGTTCGCTTGTGAGTTACGCAGTCGCCACGGTTAACTTGACGAGTTTTAAGAAGATTCGTGGAAGATTTCGCACCTATTCACTACAGATTTAAAACAGCCTGAGTCATCCGAATAAAACGACTGAGGATCAACGAACTGATAGTAGCACGACAAAACGAACGACTTGTCATGTTCAACGTCTCATCTGCTCAAGGTAGTCGTGTTCCCGTGTAGACAAATAAGGGAAAGCTATAGTAACTATTGGAATGGGAATCCAAGCAACACTTCGAGACCGTGTCAAGGCCTTACGTTGTGAGGGTACTGTTGTGGTCGACTTGCTTTACCCAAATATTTCGAGTCCTATCCTACGAGAAGCCTGCATGAAGTTCAGAAACGCAACACTCAAAGAAAATTCAGTCTCATCTGTCTCTGGTCCAACGGGTGAAAGACCAGGACCATTTGACGCTTGATTCAACAGATCGTGAACCGCTTTAAATTACGCTAATGCACTGTGTGTCATTTTGTCTTCAGGGATAACCCGTCAGCAATAATGAATCTGTTAAAATGACACCACATGAGTAAGCGAACCTATCCACCATATTGAACAGTCAGTACGGACCTTTAAACGAACAGTCTTAGTGAACTACAAGATAGGCTGTATTTCAGTTCATTTACAAACCTTTGAACAAGGTACGTTCAGCGGGACGATTCACTGTGGACAAAATACGAATTCTAGTCCGTTGTATTCTCTCTACACTGCAGCGGCCGAGATACAGTCAGTATTGATTAATCGCCCGGTTATGAATTCTCAAATAAAAGGGTGTGCAAGCTATTTTTTGCTGGCATCAACTTAACCCCTTAGTACGGATCAGCACCAACGAAACTTGTATAGTAAGCTGCATCCTTGATGCTGGAGCTTGGTCAGATATAAGGAAACGAACGAAAATCCTCATAAAATATGGAGACAAACTGTAAAATGTAGCCTAAACCATGTCGTGGAGAAGGTAGCTATTTATCCGCTGGTGAAGACAAACGTCTACTAGTTTAGCAAGAATGCTTGGACTTCCTCGTAGCCGATATATTAAGTGTACTGTAGGTTTTCTTGTTGTAAGTTGGCCTCTTCTCACCGTTACTCAGTCATGACACACCCGTGGGCATTCTTAGTTTTACAAATCAGCCCAACTGTGTGCAATTGGGTGACAAAACAGGACGTATTTGCTAACATAACATATTACTTTTTACCACGTAGCTCTCCAGGCTGGCACAGTAACAAAATTCGTGGTCCTTTGTTGACAGTCTTTATAGTATACACCTTAGTGAACGTTAACATATTTAAAGCTTTGAAACAGCATTCACAAAGACTATGAATGACTGCCGATCGTACGCCCAGCAATCCGCTTGACAGTCAGTCTGTGGAGAAATCTAGGTAAGTTGGATAGGCATATCGGGGTTTTCATCTCTTCTGGAACGTTCTCAACGATTTTCAAACTCCGTGGTTTGGGACCAAGAATTTATAGAAGTAACCTGGCTTGAACAAAGCTTGATAAGTTTGTTTGAACATTGGTGGCTTCTGTTCCCTTAATTATCCGCCTAATTTTCTTGAATGATGGACTGTGTAAGGGAAATGCTCGAAAATAAAATTTCCATGTTGCGGTCGTTCGTTTATGAATAGGGGCACCGACGACAAGTAAGCGTGAATCCGTTTCAGGCTGTTCATCATATATAGTTACCTTGATCGAAGAATGCGTCGAACGTACCCGACACCAATTTGGGTTGATACTTATATTCAACTATGTCTGCTACCGAAAAGCCCACCGTGCATATTTAGGTGAGAGCTTTTGATGGCCCAGAATTCTGGAGCATCATTTACTCTATCCGGTCTCCTCAATAAAGATTCGGATAAAGAATGAATTGGGCTGTATCACTTACACTGAGCACTACGTTTGCTCTTCACAAATATTGAGAATCACCCACATTTGATCGCAGCTGCAGCATTCTCATAGACTTTCTAGTCGGTCCCTCACTAGAAAAAACACTAGACTCGAGTTTTGCTGTCGTTAGAGCTCGTCAGTAGTGCCTATCCTTGTTACGGTCTGAACTAGAATCACAGCCATGCTTTTATGTGGCAGTCGTGTTGGCTACCGCACCATTGATATCACAAGTTTGCGTTTAATTGTTGGATTCGATGTCATTTTCCACTGATCAGTTAATAAGTGGTTCATGAATTAATCGAGACCATTGAAAAGATGAAAAGATATGCTGCATCTGGTCTGTTGTTAGTCCCCATTCATCTGTTTATTAAAATGTTGATACGAAAGGGCAATAGTGCAACAAATACGTCAGGTAGATTTTTGTTAAATTATCTGTTGAAAGTGCGCTTCATGCCCAGTGACAATCACTACACAGTAAGTTGATATTCGAGTGTTTAGTAACTCTGTGAAGTATTCTATTTTCTGAGAATATTCTTAAATAAGAATTTTGTCCTCGCTGACTGTAACTTAACATATCTTCCTCTGCTGAGTCAAATCGATGATCATAATGTTTGCTACATTCGTCATTAGCTCTAGAAAACGAGCATGTACTGCATAAATATGCTGCGTTTTTCAGTCGGTGGTTCAGCCACCGTTGTCTACTCAACGAACACTACCCACCTTAGTAATTTGTGCAAGCGCACATCCACACTTGTGTTTCATCGGTTTTGTTACTCACGCACTCAACATCTGTGTGTGATGTACGGTTCACACCAATACAACACCATAAACGCAATATTTGCTTGAGTAGAGAGTTAAGCAATCCGTCGGATTTCGTGGAGTTGTTCATCATTCCGGTAATTTGAAACACGAAATGGTTAATTGTAGTAACAGATGAACTCATGTTAAACAGATGACTGAAATTTATACGGTTGGTTATGGCAAGACAAACATACACTGTCAATTATCACTTCACGGTTCCCCCACTCAGGTAGACGATAAAGTGCTTTATACGTCCGCAAGTCAATTGATAATATGATACGAAAAACCTGTTGACTGTTCCGGGCAGACGAGTACAACGCGCCAACTGTGTTTCATTCCCTGGTTCATTTATAACGGTCATTGGCGAGTGCATTTCACTGGTCACCATTTCCATGTGAGATGCAAACACGTGGATCGATACAAAAAGCCTGATAGTTTTGAATTGATCGCCTTCCAACATTTTCCAGCTAGCTTTCCAAGCTTAATTTCACAGTAACGATAAAATAACAAGTTTGGTTGATCGTACTTGCTGCACTAGACATGTATACATAAACAAAGTACAGAATACAATCAAACCGAGCCATAGTTGAGAGTGAGTACGTTTAGGGGAGCTTGATGTGGCAGATGTGCCGGATTATTTGCACATAAGTAAGCTACCTACTCAACTGTTCATTCGAACCTGGCACCTTCATTATTCATATTGATTCGTACTCTTTCTTTCTTCTGTTAAACAGTTCCTCCAAACTTTCGCATGCAAAACATCCGCTGGTAAGCAGAGAATCTAATCACAGTAGTCATGGTTCGGAGTTCACAAAGTACCATCGAAGAAGATTTCTGACATAGGAAACCATCGTTCTCCAAGATAGTGTCAGCTAAAGGCTACACATAGTTCACACGATCATTAAAGCGTATAACGAATCCCATATAAGACGTAACAGATGTATTAAAACAATTCGGCTTACCGAACAATACAACGGAATAATGGTGGTGCTCCATAAAATGTGCAAAAACAGTTCATAACTTTCATCACGTGAATATCGATTTTGCTGACATTCACGCAGCTTTACGTTTGTGAGATTTTCGCATTCATATAGCCGATTTGTGTGCAGGTGTTCGATTATCGTTTTTATTTGAGTGAATAGGTTACTGGTTCTACTACCGGCAATTTTATGGCTTCATAACCGTCTCGGCATACTGAGCTGAAATCTTGCTAGCTAGCAACTGTTTTTAATCTGTTGGTCATTTGGAAGGCAGCCACGTAAGTCTCATACAGTCGGAGAAATTACTACGTTTGCACCAAATAACGTTACTAGTTAAACATCATGTAAAAATATGAAACATTGCATATAACTTTTAGGAAGGGCACGAGTGGTTTATATTCTTTGTCAACTCGAATTTCAGTCCCAATGAAACAACGGTAACAAGCATTCGGTCCCAGGGGTTGGGATGCCTTAATGTGAGACTGTTAAGGTCAGTCACTTACGTCTCTTGCTGAATCAGAGCCACCCCTCTTAAATGTTTCACCTTGTGAACACAACTACTGTATTCTCACGACAGAATAGCAACAAGGAATCGGTTTTCTTAACTACAACAAAGAATTCATTAAGGCTTCTGCTTACGTCGTACTGTTCTCATTTCTTGTAATCAACTGTCACATTAGCGCACTGGTACGAAATCATTCTATTGAGGGTTTGTATGGCTTTACCCGTAACGACCACGTGCCAGGATACTTGTTCGGGAGATGTGGATGGAGTGGTTTTGGTCAAAACAGGCTGACCTGAACTGGTCAGAAAGGTTCCTACAATTCAGTCAGTCACATGAGTTATTTATAGATATATTATTCTTTACTCAACATGTGCATTGACGATTTCAGTTATCACTAGCTCTTCTCTTTACTTCTCTTGAGAAGAGTTCTGAGACTATTGGGTCATATTGTCCCAGTGATCACACTCAGGAACTCAGTCGAGTTCACTTGACGGTCTAATGTCCGGAATGACGTACAGCTAACTGTCCGTGCTGATAGAAAACTTTGGTGGGCGCAGGAGTGAGCCCCAGCTTCACACACGATGTAATACGGTTAAAACATTCAAGACACGAACGCCACTCACCAGTATTATCCATAGCACGACAATTAGCAGAAAAACGATACAGGTCACAATGATTAGCATTACAATGCTTACAGGTTTGAGCGGTTGACCTGTACAAAAGTATGAAGGCATGATCGTTCATAGTACTAGTAAAGTACAGTGTTTAACATGAATCATCAAAACCGCAGACTGTGGATCTTATAAGATCTTTTGTGTTCTCAGCTAGAAGACACCCGTCCCAAGCTACACGTTAGCATACTTGTCAAGGTCAGTTTACTCACAGAATCTCTTAAACGGACTAATCTTTTATACTTGATGCAGGCATTGCAACTCTTTTTGGCCCTGTTGTTTATACTATCATGAATTTAAACACAAAAAGAATGAAATGTTCATTCCAAATGAAATTCGTTTGTAACAATGCTTAGCGAGTCGTGATCAGAAGGGGATTGACTGCTCAGCTCCCACATAACTGTGTCGCAGAAACAAGAAGATCAGTGGATTTTTCTCATAAAAAATCAGCACATACACACTAGGAGTAAGACTAGTGAGTATCAACTTGGAAAATCTGTTGGATTCAGCAGTTTAGATGTGCAGAACATGAATACTTCGAGTTAGCTGTGCGCCAGTATATACAGCTAAACGCACAGAGTTACCACGGAGACAAAGCGAACTGATTCGCAGGAGAGTTTCCAAATTTGATTATAGCCCGAAAATTTGACAAAGGAAGCTGCAAAAACAGATCTCCTACTGACAATTATAAGTTTTAATAGTTCTATAGTCGTATATGCGGCGTGGTCTCTCCATGGTTCCAAACTGCTATAGGAGCTCCGTTTAACAGGGCGGAAATAGTCTTTCTGGGGAATGGCCCTTTTAGAAGGGCACTACTTCATAGTTTATTTGAACTGTGGCAAAAATATCCGTTTCTTCGACTAGGCAACATTCTAGTTGGTATTCTAACTATTTACCACAAATGGTTTACCTTATGGGGATTTCAACTATTTCGTCCAAAACATCAGAATTCTGACATCATTAACTACAGAAAGCCCATCGTTTGCTAACTTCAGGTCGAAAGTACGAATAATGCTTAAGTAGTCCCCATAAATACGCCCATGTAGTTGGGTTCCGTTTATACAAAGTGCTGGTGGTCTGGCAATAAAATCAGAAATTCAGTGATCCTTAAGCGAAGAAAACGCTAGTTCCTGACATCGTTTACGCTTATGAGATAAGTACCCCGATGAAAGTGATGTAATGTGCCCTTGCTCTGCCGAACGTTCTTTCCCGGATCCTTACTGTGCAGCTTCACTCCGTTTACTAACGCGGAGTCAGGAGTAACACGATTAAGGAGAAACACACTGTAATGCTTATTTCCAGTCCGACAAATGAATGAAATGCACGTAAATATATATAGCATGAACTAGTTGCCAAATCTGGCCACTTTTAAGCTAAACGAATGTCCGGTTGATTAGGCCACTTTGCGACTAAGTGGCCCAGTAGGTTCAATTCCATGGTCGTTGCACTCCGACTGGTTAATCGAGCTAGCGCGATACCTACACCCACCTTCACGCTATATCCTGGTTGATTCAACTGGAAACATTCACAAGCCAGTGTTTTGCTGATGAAATATTTCGTCAGCCGTCACCGATGGCCTGATTTGGTTGTTTTAACGATATCGTATCCTAACAGAAAGCCAGTAAAATATTTTGTGTGAAATAGTTTAGAGTTTATAGGCTGGTTGCGTGCAAGTTGAAATTCCACGCGAGAAAAATGTTTGTTAAACAAAGTACGTCAGAAGCCTGAAGCGAAAAAAGCAGCGTATGAGAACTGTATGCGTGTTTGAGAAGAATGTTAACAACAGCCAGAAGTTTATGAATTACCCCTTCAGCACTCACAGTCTTGACTGAAAATTTATTGTACAACCCACAAAATTGTGTTTGTGTCCTCCTGTACAACACAATAATCCTAGTTTCCTGAAGGGACGTGCGAGCCTAAATTTAATCTACCATGCAAACGGCTGGGCAGTTCACACAAGTGAAGCTTTTGATCCCCAAGTCGTCACCACTTACGCATGATTGTGCTCCACCTATCCGTGAACACTTGACAGCTCCGGCGACTAGGATCTATCATCCATTATATGAAAGGTTTCAAGCAAACAGTACACGCCAAGTTCCAGTGTTGAAGTAAATCAAAGTGAATGAGAAAAATGAAATCTGTGGAGTAGTATATTTTCCCGGGATAAGAACGAAAACAAATCAACTCGCGGTTAAAACAACGGATTATAGGCTAAGGTCCACTTACGCAACAAGCCTAGGGAGACTCAGCTGAATTCATCCGGAGATTGTCGAAAGTAGAATTTTAAAATCTGTTTGAATAAAACCTGAAAATGTCAATGAACCCAACACAGTCTATCATGACACACGCCAGAGTTTTTCTCAAGAGTAAGAAAATTAAAACCGGAAAGCAGATTTGCACTCGAGGATAAACAAAACATTGTAAGTAAAGTTCAACACGTGAAAATGACAACAGCTAACGATATGGATGTTTAGACTCGGTCGCAGTACAAAAATTCCCGAGGTCGTCATGGATTACAGATGCCAAAATGCGAAGCAATTTCATCAGCATCGATAATAAACAGTTTCATACAATAACACAGTTGCTAGGCTCGCTTGTTTCTGGAGCAAAAAGTGACGAGCCATTTCACCAAAATTTGAAGAGTAGATGTTACTGCCGGACGCAATAATTGATGATGGTTTTTATGACATAACACAACTCAATCTGTCAAACCTCGCCCTATTCAACCTGCCCATCGGAAATGAAAAATCTCTCAGAAATGTTTCTGGTGAGATCAGGACAATTATGCTGCTTGCGACTTCTCACTGCTGCAAATTGTCGATAAAGTTTCATTCGACCACCTGTTTACACCAATTCGTCTTACCAGCTGTTGCTAGTCTGGCCACATTCAATCAATAGGTTTCCGTTACACATGAAGTTGATTGTCAGTTTGATCACATGTCTGATCAACATGTCACATTCGTTTCGGTCCCGTTCCGTGTCGTAAACCAGTGTACACCCTCCTGCTTCATGTGCTCGTTCCGCTTGTTTGCTGCCGTCATAAAGGCAACTTACCGAACTACTGGAATTGGCGTGAACAGTTCATCTAAACACAATATCCACACTGAGATGCTACGTGCTCTGGTAACCTGCTTCATCCGGAAGAATGCATTATAACGGTAAAAAGACAATACGAACTCCGACTTGTCAGTATGAAACATGCCGGTATACGCAAGTGACTGTCCAGCTGGACTTGGAGTTTGCGCACACTGCTAGGTCGACTCAGCGTCATAATGACCTCCATGGATTCCAGCAGGTAGGGCATCGATATTTTGAGTAAGTGGACCAAGACCCTCAGACCAAGGTGGGCTACGGTAAGCATTATTGGATACACATTCTACCGGATGGGCTAGCAAGCAAAATGTTCTAGGGAGCACGGTGCCTGCTCCGTTGTGGCAAACCGTATCAATTATTCAATGGTTGGTCAACCGCATGGCATCCGCACTCAGATGATACTCATGGACCTACCACTCAGTCGAGACAGTTTTGCTAAGTTTCCTAGTGTTCGTGGCCTATTTTCACACTAATGATACGAAGGACCAGTTCTGTGGTCAGTTATCTGCCGCAATCGCATCCGCACCGGTCAGCAACCACATGTTTTTTACGGATGATTTCATCGAGTGGTCTAGGCGCGACACAATAGTCTGGTCTGCAGATTCCAAAACATTGATACATTTAATGAGAACGCTGACCTTCTGCTCAGCCAGTGTACGACTGACAAGTTGACTGTCACAAACATCCGATTTCAGTTGAACGAGAACGATACAATGATCCCGATTCACCCAGGAAGTGGTCATTATGATTCGCTTGTTTATGTGATCGTAAGACGGTAGGACATTTACGAAATGCGTATAAGGTTGGTGCTGCGTGGGATCGTGTTTTGGACAGATCATAGATGTGTCTGGACTGAGTTGTTTATCCATGCATACAAGGTGAGTTGACACAGGGTTACACTGGTCGCCAACAGAACATGGGGGTTACGGTTGCTAAGGGTGATTTTCTGTCCATCCGTCTAGTCTAGTAACGAATTGATTGACGAGGACTGTTGCGCTTCCTGTACACAACCGGTGGACATCACGAAAGTCTGACTGAGGCACTTTGGTAGCCTGACGTGAGTGACTTGGTGATTTCGACTGGTTTGCCACAACATGGTATCGATGTCATATTCTGTCACCCCAGACTTGACACGGGTGCGAGGGATACGGGACAACTGAGAAACCAAAAGATGGCAAGTGAGGGTGAGCAAGTTGGGGAACGTTTGAAACCTAACCACCCAGATTTGGATCGTGTCCTGCTCCAATTGGTTCAGTCCATCTGGGAACTGGAAACAGTTTGTTGAGAGTACGAAGGTGCCTTGATTGTACCTTTGTTTATAAATGAGAGGAGCCAACATAACGTCATCGGTTGTCGGAGCGTTAATTTGCTGAGCTGAGCTGAGTTGAGCTTGGAGGATTTCAGCAAGAATTGCAGTCAACCGATTTGATGCTGACGCTTTAGAGACAGATGCTCCTGCGGAGAAATGCTCGAAAAATCTATGGAGCGCACCGTGAAAGTGACGAGCCGCCGGTTAGCCTTTTCGTGGATTTACATAACGCTTTTGATCATGTGAGCTGTGAAACATTGTGGATAGTATTCTGTAAAATTCAATGGGCAGATAAGTTCATCAGTTTATGAGAATATGAAGGTGATGGTGCAATCGCATGAATTGATCACTAATGATGTTGACGCTTTTAGCTGAATGAAGCAGGGCTGTGTCTTAGTCACAACCCCGTTTAGTTTATATCCGATTGCAATGCTCACAGGTGTTTATCAGAGCTCTGAAGACAACGCTCAAGTTGAATCTTACATGGAGGACTATTTCCTGGATATCCAACATTTCAGCGGTCCAAGCCGATTACGTACTTCGGTGACCCGTATCCTGTAGTTTACAGATGATTAATCGTGGCTTTTGTGACTGCAGTTTCTAGATTTATTTTGAGTATCAAAACCGGTGAGATCATTCGTTTATTTCAGCTCTCTCACTACACAGGGACTACGTGCGCATTCGAATTCCGCATCAATGAGAACACTGTTAATGGCTTTCTAAAAGTATGCTGTGTTGATTTGACATGATTGTTGACTATCTGGACAGCAACATGTCAGCACATCAATCTTTGGGCTGCAAGACGTGAGTTCATGTGACCAAAGCTGAGGTCAACATCGAAGATCTTGAAACATATCTGAAAAAACTGTGATCTGAAGATTAAAATGCAGCCGACTGTCTTACTATCAATGATGCTGTCTACGTTGTTGTGCGGCAGAAGAATATAAATAATGTGTAGCGGCTAAACCGTTTCCATCTATAATACACAAGGCTTTCCGTGGGTCTACCGCGACCGGATACAGTTCTGCACATTGAAGTAATTCACTGAGCAGACCAGAACGGGATCAAATTGGTGTTGATGTTCAGTCAGCTTTACTGACCAGAATTCATTCGTATGATGGCCGAGGAAAGTATCCCGATGCACTCGGTTGATAACTACTGTGGACGGATTAGTGTTTACTTGGTTGAACCAAATCCTCCGATTGCCGAACCCACGAAATCGACTTGATTATAAGTGAGTGATGTTTCGTTTTGTTGAATGGGCTACTAATTAAACTGCCTCTGCAAAACAGGCAAACGAGATACTAGCGCCCATAAAAATAATGACTAATACCACCTGGTTATTACAGGACAAGAGGAACACGGATAAAAATGCAATCGATTTTCGCGCAATACTCCCCGGCATCTGATACTAACACCTCCAGCTCAAAGATTATGTCCACTTTAGCGATATCTTCGCATTAAAAAGTCGCTAATGAATTGGTAGGTAGGGTGAGTTGTTACAAAGTTCACCGGTATGAGCAGTTTTCAGTGGATGTGATCGAACTCAAAACTTCAGGCAATATATTGTAAAGAGATGTAAGAACCAATCTGGATTTCCCAACCTAGTACCTAGGGTACACTAACGTTTCAGTGTGTACGGAAAACAGTTATTTTCACCATCTTGCAGTACTTGCTTGTCAAGTGCCTTTAATCCGGTTTTCGCATTAGCGAACCACGTTGTATTCACAAAATCGATCATTCTCTAACGCACTGCTATTAGGTAAATTATAGAACAGAAATTCCCGGAGTACGGATTCAGTGGCAAGATGACAGACACTGACGAGGTAGACTATGATGAACCTGGGGATACGGACAATATGGGACAACACAAGACATCAACGCCCCATTTCATGACGACATCTACATACAACTGATCGATCGTTATTGCAAACTGTAATTGATTTGATTTTAACATAAGTATTGTTACGTACGTAGTTCCCCTTGAGCTTTTATTGTAATCCTAAAAAGCACTAAAATCCATAAAGCGGGTTGTATGCCCGCTGGACTGGGTTAGGTCAGCGTAGTCACATGAACTCCAATTTCGCATTTCACCAAGTTTACAGTAGTATGTCTTCATCACCGAATTTTACGTGACTAGCCTGCATTATCCGCTCTTGCTCCTGACTGTTAGATGCGCCAAAATTTATTTCACTTCTATGATCACTATATCGGACGTAAACAATTAAACTGCATTCGAGTTTTTTCAACTTGTATTTTCAGTCCTACCATAGTCTGTCACATTTGTTCATATGAGTAACTGTAACCCACTGCATACCTCACCGCTAGAATTAATCGAACCCTTTGAAACAACACAGAAACTGTTGCGCATGCAGTTTGAAATTTCCGCTGATGCCCTCTTTCTCGTTATCTATTTCAGGTCGCCCGCCTGAGTATTAGTGAACGTGCCTCACACGGCATGAACGTTCCTAGAACTGTGGCAGCTGATTCCCTCTGGACTAACTTGTTTGAACGATTCGAAAACACTTCGTTGTTGGGACTTTGAGTCACGTGTTGCCATTGGCGTTGTGCAGATCACCGCCTCGTCTCTGTATCACCAATACGCTGGTTGTGATTGTCCGTTACGTCTTTTCTCTGATTTCGGATTGCGTTGGAACTGTCTGTGAGCGCTGTCCATCGTATACATTTGTCGTCTCGTTACAGCTTTGTCACGTTTCCGCTGCATTACTGTATGCGCTTGTAAACCTGGTCGTAAGTTGCTGTATATTGAAATTGTTTATTATTGAATTTGTAGAACCACGCTCTATATCAGTATGTATATATATATATATATATACGTATAATCTTCTGTCTTCTGCAAATTTTAAGATATGTATCTATTTAGCCCAGACCGTGCGTAAGACTAGGCTACTAGGACGCATATTCCGACTCCTCCGCTGATTTAACATAGGACACTCAACACACGACGACGGTTTACTTGGAACATTCTAAAAAATAGATTCAAGTTCAATATTGTAGTCGCCTCAAATTGACCTACCTAGTTTCATGACTTTCACCTCTGTTAGTCGTTACTCTAGGTGGCAGGCTGAACGAGTTGACATAACGTTCAGGTGTTTTGTCAATATATAACTCTCAGTATGGATGTTTTTGTTCAGATTTCCACGCAACCTAGAACAGCGAGGCCTTGCTAGCAGTTTTGTCTGTTTTTTCTATTCTGTTTAGGATCTTTACGTTTCTTGTCTAAATGAAAAAATTCATACATATGCTGAACTGACACTAGAAAATGTTTCACTCTAAATGAATCATGTAACTTTTTGTCATATTGGCGTGCACTTTGTTGCCTACTTCGTTTTTCTTCTCCAGGTTGATTACAGTTGATATTTGCAGGCTATTGTACTGTGTATTGTAATAATGTACAGGGGATCTGTGCTTAATCGTTAGTTAACCTTATCATTTCTTGAATATTCGTACAAGACGGTTTCTATCATATAATGACAGTAAAGTTTTAGGTGTTTCTTTATATATGTTGATCAGAAATCATCATACCAAACAAGTTCATCTCTAAACATGTAGTGCCAATGACGTTCGAGTAACAGAGTTGAGGATGAGCAGGAAACTTTTGACAAATCGAGTGACCCACATCTCCACGGGTTCTGCCGCGTACATCACCATGCTTCTACCTATAACATACAAAAGCAGTACTTTGGACTATGTGACCTAAACGAGTCTGCCACTCGAAACGTAAGAATAAATGACACCTTCAATCCCAGCCTCTTTCCAGTTTAGCTTGTAACACTGACAGAAATCAAGAGACACCAACACATAAAACATCATCAAAAGTGATACGAGTTACACCACCTGTAATGTCACCCAAAAACCACTCGTCCATTGTGATTCAGATGACCAGTGCCAGTTAACCGAACAACAGGTTTCTATGACCATGAAATCCCCGCCTCTTGAAAACAAAAAAGGGCTCCATTGGTGAGATCTAGGCTTACAAGAAACATATTGACGATAAAAAATCAAGCAGTATTTCAGTATAGGAGTGAGTATTACTGCATTCTCCATAGGATGGGAGAGAAAACAATGTCCATTTCGGTCTGAATAAGGAAACTTTTAGCATACAATGTGTTAACCAAACTGAAGGACAGAAAAGATAGCGCGTCACAGTGTCTAGGTTTCTGATTGGAAGGCCAGACGATTTATCAAACTAGAATTGTTAGCCTATAGGAATATGTAATCGACTTGCTTCTAATACAGTCGGCGTTTCCTTGTTGACAATTCACTGTGATTAGGTCGGCCATCTAACAGACCGAGAAAGTAAGCATTTTTGCAGTCTCATTTATGGTAGCACCCCACAGTCGCGTTACCATACCTAATGGTGCCTATAGTTCCAGTCAGAACTGCTCACATGTCTACGCGGCTATGTGGCATTGCCCAGTGCACTTCTGGAAGCTTATTCGCCAAGCAACACTCCAGGCGGTTCAGTTAAAGTCTGTCCTCTTTTGGATCAAAGATTGATAGATAGTGTTGCGTAAAGTTAAGCGCGCGCGAGCCCAGCGACATAATTCATGTGAGCGGTATCTTGCGAGAAACTACTGCTGTGAACCAAGAGCGAGGATGGCACAAGGATTGTATATTCGAAAAGCCAACGCATGAATATGCGCTATAACACGATAACAAACACACTCTGCATAAAACATTGATCTAAGGACGTCATGATTGCAACGATTACCAATATTCAGTTCCTGTATATACAAAAATCCCTTCCATGCCAAACTACGCTCTAATTTTCTTTATAGTGCTTTCCTCCCACGTTACTTCAATATTCAAATAATTGCTCTCGTTTGACTCCCGATTAGTAGCTTGAGTAGTATGGTGTAATCGGTCGCATCCAAGACAATACATGCACAGTCGCATCTTCAAAACCCAAATATGACCGTTTCCAAACTAAAGCTTTATACTCAGAAAGTGATCATACAACGTCAACACCATCAAGACACTACGAACAAACGAACGGTGTCCATCAGCATCACTGAAAGCCGTTGAAAACTGTGTACATGAGTTGGTCTAAATCCGAATTCTTTTAGATCCCAATTTTAGACTAGTTGGGAGGAGTATTGTAATGCTAGAACATTGAAACTCCTTTTCGAAGTGAATTTAAACGTAGAAACCCCACTGTACCCATGAACGGTATCAGGTTACGTATAAGTCAGCTGACAGCCATTTCCTTAGTACTGGAACAGTATGATGAGTGTTACCATTTTGAGAATACCCACTAGATAGCATCTATCGGGATGCCTGTATTAACCGCCTTGACAGCTTTTCCGGAATTTTGGCTTGCTCCTAGTGTATGTCACCTGGATGAAACTTCCGATTTTCGATCAGATAAGCTTAAAGGTCCTCCGGGTGTGTCCATCTGTTCACTCCAACTAGTTGAGGAATAGGGATGTGACCAAGGACGAACCAAACTTGCAAACTGAGATGAAACTCAATCCAACTGAAATGATGTCTGTTAACATTTTTTTTCAGTGACCATAGATGTTGTCGGGGGAAGGGCTTTTACCAAGTCCAGGTATGTTTGATGTTAACAGGTGTTTTTAAGCATATGTTCATGTGATGAAAATCTACTGGATTCATCAATTATCCAAACCCCAACAAAACAAAAGACCCAGCAGGAGATCAGTTCCATCGTCGGGTTAACGATACTGCGTCAGGATTGGACGAACAGTGTCAATGTTACGCCTTCCGTTATTCGCTAATTTCTTTGTTCTGTATTGCACCAATTAACTCACAGTTTGTGACTTCGTATGTGCCAATACGATCAGCCAATGACAGGCTGTGATCTCCTTAATACTGTTTTACATCCATAAATTCGGCTTCTTGTCCCGTAAATACGAACTGCTTACTGCAACCGGTACGACGTCTTTTCATTAATTACCTGGGTGGTTCCAGTTTGAGTACATTCAAACATTTTATTTGAAAAGGCTCAAAATTAGGAATAACTGACCACGTTATCGTTTTTTAGTTTGCATTTGGGTATTGATATTATTGCGATATAGTACTGGAAGCATACTGAGTTTATTATGCTAAGCTATCACACCAAGATATGTTGGTTACAATCCTGACAGTTACAAGTTGCTTACTTCATAAGCAGAATACCGTATCCATAGGTTTCCTTATTAGTTCATGTGGATTCTGATCGATAACCAGCTTTCCTACAAATTTCGTGACTATTATAATCACTACGAAAGCGAAACACAGTTAGTTATCCTCCAGTTTGCTGAAGAT
This sequence comes from Paragonimus westermani, assembly GCA_008508345.1. NCBI lineage: Eukaryota > Metazoa > Platyhelminthes > Trematoda > Plagiorchiida > Troglotrematidae > Paragonimus > Paragonimus westermani. Next base: position 51,889 of record QNGE01003446.1, on the reverse strand, counting down.
GCGAGTATGTAAGAGGCCGGAGAATCACCTGTCTTGAGAGACATGCAATGCATTATTGATTTGACTTCATAAACAAGGTGAACAAGATGGCAAACGTAAATCTGCTCCAAAATGGGCCGTCTTTTTCTTTCGCATATGCACATACTGAGTTGTTGCACACGTGGTGAACAATGGAATAAACGAATGAAGGTTGTGTATGGGAGCAAATGAGAAATGGTTACTTGATGAATAAGTGGCATTCATCATTTTTTCAGGCACGTGATCGTCACACAGATCGTCAGGAGAACTAATGTCATTGTTAGACTGAGTGAATGAATGTGTAGTATGTTGGTTTGACGGTGATATGGACTTCAGAATATGGGTTTGTACACCAGAAAGCTCAGGGAGGAATGCGCTTCTGTAACGGAGTTCAAAATCACTTAGAACAGTGGCAAGCTGTGCATGTGTGAGGCGTGTAGCTTGATACACGAAAATACCCATACCACAGAGATAACAGAACCAGGAAAATTGAAACTAACTAGAACTGATAGTTAGTGCAATTCTTCAGCGGATACCTGTCAGAAATTATCGATGGAATGAATCAGGTAGATAGTGTGTGTGTGTGTGCATCCTGTAGTCGGTTTTCATTGTGAATTTTTCGGCTGATATAACGTAGTTTACTGGCTGATGCATTTCCATGGTTCGTCAAGCAATCCCGTATCGACCCTTACCCGGACAAGACGTGGTACCGGAAATTGGTCAGATGCTGCTAGTTTGTCTTCATTCCTGCTTCAATCTCACTCACATGAGGCGGTGTATTTCGCTTGAATCACACCTTGGTTACCTAAAACAAGAATGGCGTTGCAACGATTTGTTATCTTCCCCGGACACTACTTGTCCAGCTTTGAAGATTCTGATCGACCGATTACTCTAAGATTTTCAGCCGTGCCTTTAGCTATCTGATTGCTTCTCAGGAGGCTACCGCCCTATCACTGTAGTCAGGTTTTGGCCAACTTATCTAGCCGTTCGGGCAACGACTACGATGATTAGAGCTTATACCAATCTGAGTGGTTTACTTACGCGTTTAGTGCGTGCACGTTCCATGTCGTGTAATCACATCCACACACCTAGTGTTCATCATGTGCGTTTTTGCCTACACCTCCGGCATTCCGGCAACCGGGTGCAGATGTGCTTGTTCTGTTTGTTCCCTGATCCCGGCGAATCTGTGTTATCCCGTTGCGTAGCCGCCAACCGACAGCTGTGCGTATCAGCCTACCCACATACACTTTGGCCGTGCAATCCAATTCACCGTGGAAACCTAGAAAGCCCCGTTGATAGATCTTAAAGTGGTATCGAGACATGAAAAATTGATACCGAGACATCTAACCTGGAAAAGAGGTAGTTCAATGTTGGACAATTTATGAGTAGGGGTGGCGGAGATTAGAGTGATCACTGAACTTCAATGAAAGTTATGGCAATTGCCGGTGAATTCAAGAAACTTTCTATACTTTTGTAAGGTAACTGTTCAGCTTAGATACATGACTATAGTGGTTCTGTGTTTTCCCAGCTTAAGCTAGTTAACCCGACGAAGTGTGTGAACCGCTATCAATTAATGAACGCATAAAATAAAGGTTAGCTGGAACACTGTGTTTATTCGTGTCAGGAAACACGGTTTTGTTTTCATCGTGCTCAAGTACTTAAGATAGCCTGCTAAATTTGAAAAATAGAGTTCAGGTAGATCTGCATACTACTAGTTTAGTCAACGTTTTTCGGGAAGTAAAAATTTTAAAGAAGAGTCAGAAGGCTTATCGCTTACAATTCTATGTTTACGTCGATCTCAACACATTCCTTAAAGCTAATTTGCAAAGGCACATTTTTTCTACTCGCTTAGCTTGATACCATCTTTTTCTCTAGTTGCTTGTGTGTGTAGAACACTCAGTTCAGCCTGGTCCAACCTTGACATTCGGTGAAATGCTCGAAACGTACATCCGTACAAGTTCATTGAAGTGCTGAAGGCCAGTCGTATTAGCATTGGGATTAGGGTAACGCTCATCCCTTTACTGCTTTCCGCTCAGACGGATAGCCAAAGCGGTTAGTGTTTTGTCTAAATCCTAGTTGGAAGGGCGTTCGTTCCTCGATTCACCCAAATTCTGTGACCACTGCATAAGAAATAAAATTTGAATATATCAAACTCAAGAATCCCTCAGTTTCAATTTTGTTTTATAATCACAACAAATTTCGATAGGCTCTGAGTGATGTATCTGTGGTGAAATCGAATAACATGCTATTAGAAAGTCGCTGTCTTCCCGAACGAAATCAAAAGCATAACTATGACAAAGCAGATGTCAGTTAACTGAGTTTCTATTGATTATTTTATATTACTGATGAGTAGTCGGGGATGTGGTTTATTTTCAAGTTGGACATCAGCCACATTTGATCGGAGCCTTCGCATTCAAATAGACTTTCCAGCCAGCCTTTCGAAAAGAAGCACCAGACAATATAAACCAGTAAAATGAAGAATTACAATTGGTGCTGACGCTTTAGCTTTCCCACTGGTCGGCTTGACTCCGTTTCTAGCTCGTTTGTTTTAACACTTCATTCATTTGAACAATTCGTTTTACTCCGATGCGCATTATAACAAAATCTGATACCAAGGCGGTGTGCTACCCAGATTGGTCACCGTGCTGACATGCCGGGCTGCTCGCGCTGTCAACAATGGTTGGTCGCAGGCTTCTGTAAATCACCAATCGACTTCGTATTGATGCGTTTGTCTAATCCAATCTCTTTACACATA
>QNGE01003446.1:13535-36786 GCA_008508345.1 Paragonimus westermani | reverse complement strand
AGCGACTGGAGTATCCTCAGAAGAGTATGGTGTGCAAATGAGTGTTTCCGTTTCTTGTCGTGCTCAGACGCTTAAGTAGTGTGTTGGTTTCTCCAATAAAGCAACCTTTGTGTCGTCCGCCTTTTGGATTCACAACACTAGTAGCAATCGTGTCAAATCAACTCACTAACCGGTTGTATTGACGACTGGCTGGTGTGAGGAGATTGCCGAACGAGCCACTGTCGTGAAGACGGGAGACCCAGTGTGATGAGTTGAATTTTGGCGCTTCAGCCTCGAGAACACTGTGTTTGGCTCCACATCCCGCTTGTCCTCCGTATCTACGACGTTAGAAACCGGTGCAGTCATTTTTGCACGATACGCTGTTGTCTCGTTCACTGATTGTGTGGTATTGGAGTCTCGTGGGTCGGAACTCGTCTCAGCTGCTGCAGAATAAGATTCGTCGTACACTTGTGAGTTGGGTAATGTGGGCGATCACTGTTTAAGTCTGGTAAAGTTTGGTAACTATTTTGCCAAATCACGCCGCATAATCTTTAGTTCTTGTGTCTGACTAATCCATAATGTGACCATCGTAGCGGTGAAATTTATGCGACACCCCCTTCTTCTTCGTGAGACAATAACGAACGTCAAAAATGTGACCTCCAATCAACCACACGACCACGTCGATGCATACTTATCTACCTCATCCTCCAAGCACTCACGCATACGATGAGATGTGTGCTACGTTGAGTGGACGTCGTTTGCAACTGACCCTGATGGTTTCGATCACACTCTCCAAGGCGGCCCTGATTGAACTGACAGTTCTAAGTAGTGAACAAAACACGAATTTCCATGTGTCCACACATTTCAAATTGTTGTCTAGATCAGTGTTGATCAAGCCACACTGAATCTGGTCTACCATTTGCCTGTCTGTCAACGTGATTTTGTTCCCAGCGCACCTCATGAAACACGTCCGAGGTGTAAATGGAGTAGAGTTTTGCTCTCGGTTCGAAACGTCCCACCATGTCTTGTAGCTATGGGCTCATATACAGTTATCTGATCGTGTACACTATGGAACGTGAGCTTCCTGTAATTCACACTATCCCACCACATACACAACACACACGCACACATCCATGTCACACGAATCTGGTTCCTTGTGTACAGGACCATTCATCCACTAGTCCTAATTTTGAAGAGATCGATCATCACTGAAACCTAATCGCTGAACATGTGTGCAAAGAGCCCGCGGGTTACGGTTACATGATCAGTGTTACAGCACACGTGTATTGAAGACCGAACGGAATGCGACCCTAAACTGACTGTATTCGACCTGCCTATTGGGTGCACACTGACACGTTGCGTCGATGATGTCCTGACGCGGGACAAATAAGTCCCGCTGCAAGAACACACTCAGAATAAAACACGTCGGAATGATGTGGAAATAGCTTCACGGACATTCTCGAGATTCCCTCGTTAATGCATTAAACATATGAACATCACACAGTGGGATTTCGGATATTCTGTTATGTATCATTGTCCGACAGTTTGACATGTAACGTGAGCATCATGTGTTTCAACTCAACCGATAATTATCCGTGAAACGATGTGGTCGTCCAGTTGTGTCAATCGATGGACACGCAATACATCCCCAGCTTGGTGGATAAACTTGAACTACTTTCTTTTACTTTCAGCTCTTTGCTCCCGGGTTTTTTCTTCTCAATTTTCGTTCGTGTTTCCTTATTCTTCTTTTTGTCATTCTCGGCATTTCTTCGGTTCTTCTGACTTTCTCCCGCTTATCTCTCTGGTCTGAATTATTTCGTCCACTTCCTTCCTCTCTTTTATTTTTGTCTTTTATTTCTTCGGGTTACCTGCTTTATCGTTTTTGCTTTCAATTACTTTTTTAAACTTTCTCTTCGATTTCCCCACTTTGTTTGTTTCGTGAAATTCTTGTCAAAAAATTTCACAACCCGCTTCAGCCGCGTAACCTTCCGTGAATTCTTTAAACTTCTGTGAAGTTGAGTTAATTTCCGCTGTACCTTTCTTTCATTCTATGCTTTTTTTGTCGTATAGAAATATTCCACCTGCTTGTTTGGTTTGGCTGGAGTACCAAAAGAGATTATACCCCTTCTGGAATATGTATGTTGGTTTACTATATATTCCTAATATCTGTTTGTCATATGCCACTCCAACGAATAGGAGATCATGCTATGAAAGTAATCATTTTCGAACGTATGTGCAACGATCTGAAATCAAACACATTCGAACAGCATTGTTCTGTATGGAAATAATTATGTGCACTGAACTGAAAAACCAAAACATTCAAGGAATTTTGACGGCCGAAGGTGTATTTTATGAGTATGTCGTTCTCCTTAGGATATCGGCTCACTGATGATCTTTTTGGACCGGCCTGAACAACAGTTCATTTTGGGTCATTTGCGGAACACTATTCCGGCTCACAGTTCGTCAAGACATAGAATTATGTTCCCGAGACAATAATCGAGTCAGAGATTTTTTTGTCGAATTTAGAACACATTAAATGAGAAGCCAACAGTTGACTTACTCACTTCACTCACGAACGTAAAACAGTTGAACAAATAGAACATACAGGCATTCGTAACAGTAGAAACCGCCAACTACTCAGATGTGCAATAGACACATTGTCAGCTGTTCCAAGACAGAACCGGCCACAGTCAACAGTTTAGACAAGCGTGCACACACCCGTTCGGACGGTTAGCATTGCATAACGGTGTTTTGAAGAACGTTATCCACTTTGGATTCCGGTTGTGTAATAACAAGCCGAATGAGTTTTCTCGGTTGCCAATAGCCTGTTTGCCTTGCGTTTTACAGGGTACGGGCTTGGTTCACTCGATCTGTTGCCAGAGCCTGTGTAGACCAAACATTAAGGCGTATTTTCTGCCATTCTTCAATCCGTTTTGCTGACTTATACGTCACCGCAACTACTAGTGAACTTTGAGACTGGTTGGGAGAGAGAAAATTGCGGTAGACTATGTTTGCGATCAAACTGAGCAACACTCTCAGACGTTGGTAGCAACAGCAATTCAGCCTCACAGTATGTACGAGACAGGGCAGTCTAATTTTTACCTTACGTCAGTTAGCTCCCAAAATATCGGCGTCTTGAGAACGCCAAACACAATAATCGTGATCAGTCTTCATTGGCTATGAACGTTCGCAAGTCCTTCAGAATGTTCGTCTGCAACCAACAGCTCTTTTAAGCTTCCCTACTCTCTTAGCAGACAGTCACCGTTGCTGATCTGTCAGACTCCGTGAAATAGTTGACACAAAAGTCGAAGACTCTCAATTCTGACAGCTTCCAGCGAAGTTGCGATGCACTCACTGGTTTGGTAAGAGGTCATGTTATTTAGCAAGTGAAATGTCTAGAAATTCCAAATGGTCGTTTAGTACTTTCTTATGAGAAACGCAGAAGTTTCCAGGAACGAAGTTGAAGTGATTGAAATAAGGATGCTAAATGAAATGTACTAGCATGTCGTCCACTGTAAGGTATATCATGAAAACGGGTGCAGAAAACTCGCTCGAATTGTTATCTGATTCGAAAATTGGTCATCTTCTCCGAAATACTCATTTTCAATACTCACCAATCGATTGCGTGTGCATAAACTGTTGACCGAGACAGTTTTTCTGTACTGGGACTCATAACAAATCTTTTTCTAGTGTACATCCCAAATGCCAACTACTTTGTATTGTTGTGGCTGAGTGCATCAGGTTCGTGAATGGAGTGAGTGAACGAAGGATTGTCATATGGTGGTACACTCTCTCTTCTGCGATTGTTGGAATGGACTAAGAAAGCTTAGAATTTTAAAACGAAAAAGACCTAATGGAAACCTAAATGTTTCGTGAACACACGCAACTCAACAATTTACAGCTTAAAAACTTGTTTATGTCAACCTGTTCCGCGTCGTACAGTTGAGGATATCAGAATAATCGGTACAAAGATGTAAGTGCTCCGAGTTTAATGAAACTGTTGCATACACGGAAATGCGCGTCTGTCGCGATTTTTAAGACGGGCCCAGCGTACCCAGTTGAGATGGGCGATGAGGTGAAACGATCACACTACAATTAATCAATAGCATGCGTGAAAGGCTTAACAGAACAGAATGACTAGCTAGGATAGAGTGAGTCAGTGTCTTCGTAAACGGGTTAGAAGAAGTAGGGGAGTATCAGAACTGTGAGTTGTGTTATACACTGTCTATGAGATGAGCAGAAATGTTGGGCACACGCGGAAATAGTGATAGTTTCAAGGTCTAGAGTGAAAGACCTTTATTTATGTTGCGTGGACTATGTAACCAAAATTCCCCTCTACGACTGGCAACGAAGACCGAAACGGGAGAGACGTCTACACCTCTAGTCGTCAGTAGCTGATTGAAGGCAACCCCTGGTTAGATCAGCTTTTGCGATTAGAACAAACTCATAATGCATGGTACATCGGCCAAACTTCGGTCCTGTTCTAAACTCCTTTATTAGTCTCCAGAGTATTTCTCCTTGACGTCTATACAGTAGTTAGGTACGACTTGCAGGACACCTGTAGGAGTTAGTCGTATAGTCCTTATTCAACTCTAATCGATTCATCTGTAGGAAGAATACCGAAGCCCTGCAATCAGTCTATGGAATGGAATATATGAGTTCCATTTTTTGAACTTCTTTGAACGGAATCACCCATTCAGCTGCCATCATTTTTGCGTGTTTCTCAATCAGCACACTGAAACTCAATGTATTGCAGTTGAATTTAGGGGATTCTTTTAAGCAGCAGATTCACAAAGTCTGACTCTTGAAATGAACGCTCTGTGTTTTAGGTCAACTGCAACATTAGTGGAAACTGTGTGACAATCCACAGTTGGGTCAGAGTATCCACGAAACATATCCCGACTTGGTGGGCCCACGTTAGCGTGAGGAAACAGCCTAGGTAAATTTCACAGAATGATTTCCAACTAGATCGACTAGAACGAACTATACATATCAGTGCCAAGGCGAGCATGCAAACAGTGGGTGATTTGAACCCCTTGCAAAAAGTGAGCTGTGTGATCGTTAAAAAATGTTACCACCCAGATCAACAATAGTGTTTTGACTGTGATACGCAAACTGTGCGAGTATTCTACAGGACATAACAGCCACATGCAGAAGGACGATTCCTTTATACCTGTCCCACCTTTATTGCTGTCAACGATGTTAAGCGTACTGACCGTATCAATCGGCTAATTTTCCACATTGCCGGTCACCAAGTGAAGGGTATGAGTTGACGTGAGTCGAGTAATTGCCCCCTTCGTTGCATAAGCATCCGATGTTTGATCACGCGTCGCACTGATCTTGCCTAACAGGAATACAACCGTAGCTCTAAGTCTTCCCGAACTCACTGTCATTTCGGTGTTATACCAGTAACATCAGCATAGGTACACATCATAACAATATCATATAAAAGACTAAAAAACGAAGTAAAGAGTGAAGGAAAAAATAGCGAAATATAAGTCATCGCATCGTTTTGAATGATTATTGTTTCATCAAATGGAAACCGCTTGAACTTTGCCCCATACTGTTGTTTGTTTGAAAAACAATGCTGGTAATTTGTGTCAGCACCAGTTATGATAAGAGATTAAAGCAGACATAGATTCAGTGATTTTGTGAGGTTCTAAAAGTTTGGCTACAAGTACATCAATACACATGCTCATAAAGCCTTCGTAACTTTCGTGGGTTTGTAGAAGCTAGGGAGAATATGAACACCACGAATAAATGTGCTCAACAGATGTGAGTACATTGATCTGCCGAAGCTAATCGTTTGAATACCGACTGTCTCTTGGAAATGCCTCTCCGGAGCTGCACGTTAAATTTAGAATGCACACTTCAACAGAAAAATCGATGGGATCGCCATAGAACCATCCTTAGTTCGGTGTTAGCGGATATTTCTATGAGCAAACTGAAACTTAATCACAATGGGAAAAAGATAATAAAGACATAGAGGCGAACATACGTTTTCGATAATTCACCNACTCTTGCGATGAACCCTACGCTGAATAGTTCCGTCTATTCGTCGATGCAAACGAACATCTAGGAAAGATATCTCGCTTTCGGTCTCTTCCTCAAGTGTAGACTTAACTGACCGGTGAGCGCGATTGAATGTGTCGAGTACCGTGTACCTATTAGTATCCGAATTGGCTACGATAAATATATCGTCTACGTATCGGTGGTATTGACTGAAACGGCTGATGGTGGATTGAAGCGCGGTGACTTCAAGCTTTCCCATGAATATATCGGCCAGGAGGGGTCCGAGAGGGGAACCCAATGCTACGCCGTCTGTCTGCCGATACAGCACACCGTTGAACATCAGTTGTATATTAAAAGTGCGACGGAGCAGAAGTTCTTTCAGTTTCATCGGTGGTAACCCAATGTCGATTCCGCTCTCAGACACGTAGTCACAGATAAAATTGACAGTTTCTAGTAGGGGTACGTTTGTTAGTAAAGACACTACGTCCAATGAGTATGATTTCTGTGATGTCATGTTAACGTTCTGTATGGAATCAACAAATTCGAACGTATCGCTTAGGCTGAGCGGGGCAATCGCCTTTCGGACGGGTTCCAGCAATTTCACTAGCCACTTTGCCGTTGAATGGTAAGGCGAATTCATCATATCAAGTATTGTACGAACCGGTACACCAGCTTTTTGGATTTTTGGTAGCCCATACAGACGGGGTATAATAGAACCCTGTGGTCGTAGCTGCTCATAAGTCGCGGGGGTTATCAGCTTCTCGTCCTTTAATGACTTAAGAAATTGGTGATCTGACGTTCGTCATACTCGGTTTTGTCCCTTTCGTTGGCAACTCTACGAAACTTGGTCTGGTCTGCAAGAATATCATTCACTTTCTCGACATATTCGTTTCTGTTCACGATGACAATTCCAACCCCTTCTACTGGTCTGCTGAGGAGGGTATCTGGATTCTGTTGAAGCATCCTCAATGAGTCTATGTGCTCCATGGTTAAGGGCCCTCTCTGTCTCGATTTACGTTTACGGTATAGCTGGCAGCAGTTAACAAGTGTAGTTTTAAGTAACTCAAGATCATCCAGCGAACACGGGGTTAAATCTTGCAGTTGACCGAAAAGATTCTCGAATTTCACCTCTAGTTCTAGAGGCTCTTTCTTACGTTGTGGGCAGCAAAACTTGGAACTGAGTGAGAGTGCCTCGATTGTAATAGGATCAAGATGTAAATTGAAAAAGTTGTATACATACCTTTCTGGTTGACTTGGAAATTCTGCCTGAGGCCTGGAAATGCAGAGACTGCGCGACAGTGAAGCTCTTTTCTTCTGAGTCCGTCTGGCAACCACCTGTTTCACGAAAACATCCCCCATACTCAGGTTTTATAACAAAGATAGACTGACAATTCAGACCTCATCTTTGTATATCTACTCATTCACTTGTTCCTCTGGAGCAGGTTATATTGGTCGAACGTCAAGACAGCTCTCAAAATGAATCCGAGAACACCATCCACGATGGCTGGGACACGGGGAATCACGATCGGTCAACAGCGCTATTCTCGCTCATCCAGTTGAAAGCGGGCACCAGGTGAAAACTGACGAAGCTTTCAAAGTGGTATATCGCGTGCCAGACAACCGATCAAAAGCGGTCCGAATTAGAACACTTTGTACTGCCGAGGCTATCGGAATCAGGTTGATTGACCCGATATTGTGTCATCAAGAACGGTTTGTTCAGACGCTGCACCTACCATGGCGAAAAATCCATCGAGTCGATGGCCAATCAGCGCGGTCAAACCAATGGACAAGCGTGACGTAACCGACCAATCAATCCATCGCCAACTGACGGGCCAGTGACCTCGTTTCTCTGTAATAAGTCTGAGCGATATCTCGATCTAACTCTACTCACTCCTTATATGATTGTACCGGCCTGAAGGTGAATTATCGAAAACGTATGTTCGCCTCTATGTCTTTATTCTCATTACCGTAATGGGCATATTTGAAATGTTGAGATTAAACAATGGATAAAATGATAAGTTCATGATGAATTCGTTTTTTTTTTCAATAAAATCGCTCGTCTAGCATATCATTCCGTCAACGCTCGTTTTTTGCTAGTTTCACATCGGAAGTATAATCGAGCAATAAGTTTTACTTTCCGGACGTTCAACTGTCAGGACAGAGGTGTGAACAATAATACGTCATATATCATCATCTTGGACAGGCGAGCATTTAAACTCCGACAGTTTCATGCCACCAAGTAGAAAACGGAATATAACGCAAGCGTTTTTCAGTTGACCTAACTGGATATGTCCATTTACAACCGGCCGGGGAACGAATGCGTAAAAGTGACTATGCTGAACGGCTAATTGGGAAACACCTAGTCTTCAGACTTAAACAAAGCGGTACACCAGTGATCGGACAGATTTTCGTATTCCAAGACCTAATTGGTTCCTGTAAAGTGTGTAGTAACAGATTTCCACGAAGTTAACATTATCAGGTCTGTGCTGCCTGATGGATGGAGTTGAACTCAACCCTGTATGTGATGGAAGGTTTACCTTCTTGATGGAGAAATATTGATCTTCAAATCAACTCAGTAGGCGCCGAAAAAATCGACAGGGATTAAATTGTTTTATTTTCAACGTTTTCTCTTATTTTGTGGGCGTTTGCTCATGTGCTTGAAATTCGAGTGGTCCGGTTATCTTGTGAATTTTCGTATGGTTGATTTTGAGTTATTCACGTTTGGCCATTGACCTGACTTATTCCTGTCGATCCTTCCCGTTATGTGATGGTATTTGGTTATAACCGCATTCACATCTTTTCACGGTTTTAGAGCTTGAGTTTCATTCGACTCAACACATTTGTTTGTCGAACTGGATTATGGATACTAGGCTTCCAAAAATTTTTTATCGTGTAATTGGCGTTTGATTAAGCAGGAATCTCTGAAGCCCCCATTTTGAAAATATGTTCAGTTTAATCCTCATAGATGGAGTTCATCAAAAATTAGTCGTGTCCCTCATGGTTATTCTATGTTCACTTGGTCTCGCCGAGAACTTTCGTTTAGTTTTATTAACATACTGTAGTGTTTGTTGTCAGATTTGTTTACTGTCCTTTTTGTCGATGATTTCAAGCTGTCTTTGGATTTAACAACATTTTTGTATGGTCGCGATTGGTTTGTGGGTGACAAAAATGACATGTTTTTGTTACGTAGTAGAGCAAGCCACTTTGCTGAGTATTCTATGGGCTTTGGAATTCTCCACTGTTGTTCCATCTGATGAAACCTGATGTGCATTCTTGCAGAGAAATGCCTGACAGAAGCATGCTTTATGCGTACTCTTGGGTTTTATTACACTGCACTGTGTTTTTGTCCTTCTAAACAAGTTCCGATGCAGATACTTTCGCAATAGCCTGGGTATTGCTTTGGAATCAGGGGCTCGGTCTGTTTATGCTTCTCTTCGGCAAAATGACACTCGCTTGTTCCAGTATATCCTTGGCTGAACGGTCTACTCATTAAAAACAGCCTTTAAATTTCTGTGGTACACTTCGATACAATCGAATTACATCAATTCATCGTTGATGTTTTCAACGTCGATTCCTTTAGTTCACTCCTCGGCATCACGATGTTCGCCAGTGTTCTTATAACTGCTTCGGTAATAAATCTACATAATCGAGATCAAGTTAGAGTTCTCTTCAATAATTCGTAGCTAATACTGATTAACTTAAAGTACACAGACAGTCTCATAAGATTGCGTAAACTTTCCTTTTCCAGTAATTAATTGCCCCAAAGTTTCTCTCTTAGTAATCACTATAGTATTTGTTTGGCCTATGTGACATAGTCTGATGTGAAGAGCACTGTGATGTCAAACGAACCGTGCCTTCGTTTTCTACTACTCTGATGCTATTCATGTTGTCTAGGAAGTATCAGGCCCAGCTAACTGGTTTTTTCTATCCCCTAATGGTCGATCACACTCAGTTCTACAGGTCTGAAGTCGTATTTTATTTTAAGGTCTCCGTAAAAGAGACGGTTTGTTGTGGTGATGATACCATCCTTGAGCACTTTTAACGGACCTCAGAAATTAACAGTGTTTACGTCGCCTACTTGTATCTTCCAAAGTTTTTCTGTTTGTTTGTTTCATATTTGGTTTCTACTGTCCTTATTGTGTTGTTGATGTAACTAGCTTTTTTTAATGAAGCCGCCATTGATTAGGTATGTCGCGATGTAATTATTTTGCCTTCGCAATTTTATCTGCACTATTCTTGGCGGTTCCCATTCGGTGTTTTTTCAGACGCTTCATTTTTGGCTTCCAAGATTTCGGTCGCAAGTCAATGCTGAGACGAAAGTTTGTTGGATTTTTTGATGTGTCAATAATATTTCACTATTCGTTTACCTGTTACATTTTTCTCGTTGAAATTGAATCGTCTAACCAGGATATTTTGTTCATCGTTGGTTAGCTTCTAGTGTGATCCAGACACTGCTACTGCTGTTTGTATCCCAATCCACTAGTTTTGGTGGCATTCTTTTGGCGCAACTTTCTTTTTCCCCACAATGCTTTTGTTCCCCCCACACACACCTTGCGCCCTACTATTGGTTTCAATTTCCGACAACGTTGTACACTGTGAGTTGGTTGCAGCCTTTGCCCTCGGATATCACAGTATTGTGACATTTCTACAACCGGACCTAGGCATGAGTGATTAACATGCGCAATACATGTTTCCTAGTCTGTCTAACAGTTGGTGAAGCCCGTGGATGTTCACTTAATGGTTCATAGGAAATGAGTAATGATACGACATTTTGAGACTGGATTTCAGAGTGAAGAAACAACTGCTCGTGCGTGGAGTCCCTTTAGTTACATCGAAAGTGCGGCGGAAACAAACGTAGCCAATCGGATTTCAGTCCACGAAGTGCAGCAAGAAGCAACCAATCAAAATTCACCAATGAGGATCATCGTGTCATTGCATGTGATAACAGGAGAATTCGCCCACCTCAAGGCATAAATAAATTCGCCAAGTTCCTACGTGTGGTTTTATAAGTAAACTGCTACAATCTAGCTACCAAGCTGGACGAACAACCGGCGAGCCCAACCATCAATGAGAGTCAACAAATCCATGACTATTCTCTACAAAGACAGACGACGTTGTTTAATAAGTTGGATGAGACTCAGTCGCAAAAAAGCTGGGCTTCGGCTAGATTTGCACCAGCGCCAGAAGCAGCATGCCCAAACGGGCAAGCGTCCAATCAACTGAGCAACAAAGGCACAGCGAGAGGTCAAAAACTTCACCTTTGAACTCACTCATCCGCCAAACACACTGTCATCTGGACTTTATCGAGTGATCTAGCGGACCGACCGATAAGATTCCTGAAACACTTCACGCTGGAATCTACTGACACTGCTGAGCACTGGAACTATGTTATTAATGAGTAATGTGGCAGGTTTGACAAACTAGATTAGACTCAATTTTTTGATGTTTACTATCTTCCGGAATCTTAGTGATCACCGAAACCAAACTGCACAATCCCCATGCTGTTCGCTGTGGTTTAAAATTACGCTACTCACCACGTTTATCGAAGGCTGGTTGGTAAGAGGGAAGTACCGAATGAATCACCATCTTGGAGGCTAAAGAATCGGTGTAATTCGCCGAAATTTTCACCGCCCGCTTGTTCCCTGTGACCATGACTCTCAAAACTGCAGTAGTCATCAGTGAAAGATATGTCGCTGTCCCGGTTAAGTGTTTGTGTACTAGTTTCAGCTGCTGCTAAATACGAAGTGTTATACAACAGTTATTTGTGTTCATTGTTCTCACTCCGACTTTATAGCGTACGGACTGCAGAAGTTTTAAGACCCATATGAAACTTAGTTCAGTAATTATTATTCGGTTAAATGGATGTGTTGCATTTGTTTGTGAGTCCAACTAACCTTGAGGATACGTTAAGTAGCCTACACATATATACCAAATCTAATCCCGTGGTTCACAAAGCTACACCTCATTGATACACCCACAAGGAATGGAGACCTCAGCTATAGTAATCTGATTCAGATTTTCTAACTCGCTGAGTCTCCTCAAGTAGATTCACATGCTATGGCCGCCGCAAACAATGAACTTGCCACCTGGTACCAGTAAAGCCTCACTCTGCAACAATCTGGGTGAACATCGAAACCTTTACATTTAGAAGAATACTTTTATAGTAGACGTTATGTTGACCTGGTGCAAGCAAGAAGTATGAGCTAGTCAGTTATCTAACCCTGTTACGACAACAGTTGATACTAACATGAAAATGGTGATGTGACTCTTTATTTGGACTCGCGATTAAGGACCTCAAGTAATAATCACAAAGTGTTATCGGATTATCTCTAATCAATCCGACAAACAGTTAAGGTAATCAAGCGTTTAGTTATTTGGCTGATGTGATTTATAGATAGCTTTTTTGCTTGTAAGATTACTGACACAACCTTGCATAACACTCTGTATAAGGTGCCGTCCTTAACAATAATGGGAAATTTTAATCATCCGAAGCTAAACTATCGTTCATTCAATGCCGCATCCTCCTATTTCTCTAGAGCATTCGTCAAGACAGGAATGGAATCTGGACCATTTCAGGAAGCTCCGAATCATACTAGACGACGGGTGGGTAAAGAGCCACGTTATCTTGATTCTGTTCATATAGGCGAGGTTGACATTATCGGTAATCAAAAACTCACAGCTCCGCCTGGTCAAAGCGACCACGGGGTAGCTGGATTCAGCTATTTACATAGAACTAGATGACATCTTCTTAAAAGTGTTGACCTTCAGTTTTAAAGAACGATAAATTTACAAGTTAATGAGACTGAATGACTAAGCTTCATCAACGCACTTGACCTAGATAATAAGTAGCAGGTCATCCTTGAGGAGATGGCCGATGTCGTTAACTCCTATGTTCCAGCGAAGCGTCCTCGACCTGGTAAAATCTGAGGCGTCTGAGCGTTAGAATCAAACGTCTGAGTAAACTGAACCGTTCAACACGGGAGAGGAATCAACCATAGCTCTCTGAACCTGCGTTTGTTACGCAAATCTTATCGTACAGTTACACTATGGTTGCTGTGACAGCGGATGGGTTTTACAGTGCACACAGTCTTGCTCAGAACTTGAAAGTAAACCCTAAGCGTTTCTGTAGAGGAGTAGGACTGCCATTTCTCAACTTCGAACCTCTGCCAGATTAACCAGTACAGATGGGGAGACGGTCAACATTGGGCAACCAGCGCGTACGTGTGCAGAGTTGCACATCACGAACGACTTTTGAGTATATAGGGGCAAATTTATTGAAATGCCACAAGTATAAGCGTCACAATTTCTAATCAAATTATGCGACCCACTAACTAACACCCCGGGTCATCCACTGGCAAATGTCCACTCACTAAACAAGGATGAAAGCACAGAGATTTGTACACTGAAACCGGATTATGAAAGGGGAAGGTTGCTATGCAGACAGTAGTACGTCACAGTTGCAATCTGTTCACATCAGACAGTGCTGATTGATTCTGTGGTCACGATTGAATCGGTTGGAAATTTTTAAAGTCAACTCTACTGACACATACATGAGAGATAACCTGCACCACATGTTTTCTAATCACACTCTTAACACACTCACACAAATTGTTAAATGGGTTTGTCTGACGGGACGCTGTTTCGGTGTGCTTCAGTGTTTGTTACTGCTACGGCTGCATGCCATTAATTTCATTGAACTTTCTTGTTGCTCTGTTTCTTCACACCTATAAACTGTTTAACGCAATTTTCCCATAACCAACACAAAGACAGGAACGCACAATCAAAGATCTTTCTGCTGCTGTAACAATCTGAGAATCCCGGGCACATGTTCATCATACTGTGTGACTTTTTCAATCTGTACTGACTGATAAAAAAAAGTGACTTTGGTCGCACTGTTTTTTGTTTCAACCTCTTTTTTAACATTAGTCTGAACGGTCGATATTTTGTGCCTTACGCTTAAAAAACGTGTTATCACTGAGGCGGTTACCTTAAAGTTCTTCAACTGTCTTTTTAATGTGTATGATTAGCGCTGATGTTCACACACGTTAATTCTATTGTACATGCACTGTGTCTAAGTACTCACATTCTACGTTCAGATGTGTCTCTAAATTCTCCTTCTACCATCACCTAACTTCTTTTTATCAGCACTGTAACTCACATGTGACTGTTTGAGGTTTGATGACACCTAGTGCTTCAGTTGTGGTCTTCGTGGAATTCCAGCCATGTTGATTCTGCAATTCTTGTACCAGTGTAAAATTCAGTGGAGTAGAAACAATCGTCATTGGCGAATTTCGGACGCTTGAGGGGCTTGAAGGCCGTGTCGACGTAACTATGACTGTTGTGCGTTCGACAGTTACGATGTTCTTTTTTTCAAACTCATATGTTTTGACCTTTGTTGTCTCTGGTCTATATGTGGTTGGTTTCTTGTATTCTGCAATTGAGAAAGACAGATGTGAAGTGACTCATGCAGTAAAGTAGACGTTGTTTGACGAAAGCTACACAAGTTGTCCAAATTAGAAGGTGGCCTCCATAAAATTAACGGTAAAAGCGTACATTGCTCATTTTCAATCTAAATCCATAAATCTGCCATACTACTTATTATTAATACAAGTCCTATGCTCAGCAGTGGCGTTGGTGGATTCCAGCGTGAACTGTTTGAGAAATCCTGTCGGGACAGTCGATCCCCTGAATCATTTGGTGGATTCCATATGAGACAGTGGGACGGGTGGGTAACAGAGTCCAAATGTGAAATTTCCGAGCTCCTGGTGTGGCTTCATAGCGCAGCTGGTAGAGCGCTTGCCGCGTTGAGGCATGCTGTGTCTGTCGCTGGTTCGAATCCAGCCGAAGCCCTGACTTCACAGTTGGGTTTCATTTAAATTCATAAATCTGCCATATTGCTTACTAGTAATACAATATTGAAAGCATTTGTGATGACACTGGTGATTCCCACTTGATAACGTGTGCTAATGTAACAGTGAAGACAACTGTCTATCTATTGTCAAGTGAGTGGTTAGTATGTAGCGTTTGTGGAATGTATCAGAAAACACATTTCTAGATTATATTGGCCGTGTGTTCAGTTTCTAAAAGCACAATACCATTCAGACGGCCGTCTTGTGGATGCGTATGACAATTATTCATATATCTAGAGAGTGATATTTTGACAAAGTTGTGTAACGTTACAAAATTTTAAAATATCTGTTGACTTACCTGAAAACTCTGTTCCGTCCAAAAACCATTCGGATTTTTGAAAGAACTCCTTCTCTTTCAAATAGAGGGTTTTCAAGTAGGCCGCCGGATCTTCATCACCAAAGTCGGTAGACTGGAAGAGCTTGATGTTGTAGGTAATCAGTAGGGTTACATCTGCGTACCATTCACTTGACGTCAAACGTGGAAGCACTTCACCTCTTCTGACCGTCAGCCTACAAGCGTCCACAGCGTCCGGTGGTAGTGTTGTTCCCATAGTAAAGAATCGTTGAATCTTAAAAATGAAGATGTTAACTGACGTGACCATCAGTTGGGGTATTTAGGGAACGGATGTACCTCAGTGTGGTAATCATGACTTGTAATTAATCAGCTTGGTTGAGAAACGATACAACCTTGAGGTAGGATCATTAAGCTGGACCCCTGCATCATAGTTGCAATAATTTCATCTACAGTGATACGAAGGCAAAATACAAAGTTAGTATACACATACTTCAAATATCAGCAGGATGCAACCGTCCCGTAGCCATCACAAAGTGGCGTCCACGATCGTTTTCTAAGCAAATACATTTATTTTGCGGCAGAAGTTGTAACTGGTTTCAAATCCAATCCGAGTTGGGTCAGTTCTACTCAGAAGGAATATTTTCGCAAGTTTGTTCCTAATCAGAATCCAGCTTTACTGCTGCCAGATTCTTTCACGGACCCATATATGTGGTTTGTTTGCGCAAACAAGTCAAGAAAATGCTCTCAATCAAATCCAGTTTATGTGTTTCTTATCAGGGGTATTGGGTTTGTTCATTTTTCACTTTTAAGGCGCCTCATAAAGATGGCAGGTAAGATAGAATCATTCATCCAGCTGTATTGAAAAATCATTCAATAAAACAGGACTTCTGACATCTAATTTGAACGTAACCTCTCCGCTTATGAACTCACGTCTATGAGGCTGAGTTATGATCCAAAACGCAGTGAGGGCTTCAGTTGATTACTCGTTATACTTCTGCCCAGTTCCGTTTGGCTGAAGTTTTCTGTCGCAGACTTTCACTGACCATTTCTAGCCCGTCGGGCTGGTTCCGCTCAATAATTTCTTATTCCATGTCACTTGTTGTCCGTGATCCACTCGCTGTAGGATTTGATCATATCCGATGGTCGGAATAGTCCTGTCCTAGACGTGTTCGCCTACCAGTAACGACTAACCTTACTTAACAAGACTATTTCCTAGTTCACCGATTAGTGCCGTCACTTCACCGACACTTCACGGATTGTTTTTGTCCAAATCATGACTAAAGAGATTCAGTATGTCTTGTCATGTAGTCACCACAGTGATATGCACATTTTTGACCTCCGCAGCAGTACAAACTAGTTGGTCCCCCCCCCCAAAGCTCTGCCCTTTGTGTGCCGCGAGGTTCGGGTCTGGAAGCAGGTTGGTTTTGGAAGGGTTGCCACAATCTTTTTGAAATGGTCCTTTTGAAAGCATCCACCGTTCTCGCCTTGTGCAAAATGTTAGAGGAACCCATGTTTCCCGTCTAAAACCGCCTTCTCCGTCGAGAAAACGCTCCTATCCAATCAGAACAAGCGGAAATATCGTAAACAGTCGAGAGATAACCTTCGTAATTTTTTAATCTGTTCGGCCTTTATTCCGTTATGCTCATTGGTGACTTGGTGACCTTAACTACTTTTTTGATGTCTGTGGTTCGATTTTCGGATTCGTGAATATTTTTAGGTCGCTATAAAACCCCATAAATACCTTGCAATTTCCTCCTTGTCACACACGTTGTTGGAGCGAAACAAAGTTGCTTTTTGGTTTGCCTCGGGTGCAATTAACGAGGATCGCTGCGTTATTTTCAGGACCAAGATTTTTCGCGTTAATTATTACCAGGAGGAAAATCCGACTTATTGCGTGTGCGAACCAGCGTATCGGGTCAAGGGTTAGAACATTTGATGACGGAAGAACTGACGATGTCACTTCTTCAACAGCAGCAGAAACAATTTGAACAGGTACAGTTAAAACTGATTGAAACACTCGCGCAGATGCTGAGTTTCCAGCAACCAACAGTGGGATCAAACGAATCCTTCAAACTTGCAACAGAATCCTTAATCAACTCTGCCAGTGAATTTCACTTCGATCCCGTAATCGACGCTACGTTTGAGTCTCGGTTTCAAAAGTATGCAGATGTTTTCAAGGTGGAACTGTCAGACGATGACGATGCTCGGAAGGTGAGGCTGCTGCTCCGTAAACTGGGTACCTCGGAATATGAACGGTACACTACGTTTATCTTGCCGAAAAATCCGAAGGATCTTAGCTTTGAAGAAACCACCCAGACGCTATCACAAATATTTGCCGGCCAGTCATCTCTGGTTAACATACGTTATCAGTGCCTGAAGCTCGTGAAGTCAGAAGATGATGACTGGCTGACGTAGGATGGAACAGTCAATCGAGAGTGCAAACGGTCTAAACTTCGCACAACGTCTGGAGATCAATTCAAATGTCTAGTTTTCGGTTATGGAATTCGGTCACCAAAGGAAGCAGATATCAGAACACGGATTTTGGCAAAGATAGAACAATGTCCCGACATTACCCTGCAGGATATCATTGCCGAATGCCAGCGCCTGGTGAACCTGAATCATGGAACAGCTATGACTGAACACAGCAGTCACTCCAACGTCCACACAGTGTCTTCAAATGTCCCAGTCAAGGTTGCACCAAAGTCAGAACGCGACAACCAAAGGAAACCTCCCACACCGTGTTGGCAATGCGGTGGATGGCATTATGCCCGATATTGTCCATTCAATCGGCACCGATGCACCCAGTGCTTCCGTCAAGGTCACTAGGAGGACTACTGCCGCTTTCAGAAGCGTCAGCAAAGCGGCTCGATCAGAACTCGCGCAAGCCACACAGGCCTCGCTTCTTAAAAGTTCAGGTCGTTCTGGTAGCAAGAAATGACGACCACGTAATGCGCAGAAAGCATGTATCCGTCTACATCAACGGCAGGTCTGTCAAATTACAGCCCAATACAGCATCCGACATTATATTGTTCTCTGATTGTAGTTGGCACCTGATTGGCAAACCTACACTGTACCCGACAACCCAGCTTGCCTGAAGCGCTACTGGCGGTCGATTGCCCATCATCGGCGAAGTCCAGTGCACTGCAGTCCTTAACGGATCGTCAACCAAGGGTACCTGCTACGTGACCTGCAATCCTGGCCTTGATCTCCTTGGATTGGATTGAACCGACAAACTGCACCTATTCGGCAGACCATTAATCCAAATCTGTAACTGAACTTAAGCTCATCAGAAGTCCACAATGTCTCCAGGACTCTACCCTTGACTCGCAAACGTTCTTTAGCACAGACACTTGGATGTGATCGCAGAGGAATTCGGCTGTAGCACCAAAATAAACACAGTCATATCTCTTCGTCCTAAAACGAAGCCGACATTTCGTTCCAGGCGTCCAGTACCCTACGTTTCGCTGGCAGCTGTCGAGGGAGAACTGGACCGTCGTCAGTAGGCTGAAGTGATTGAACCGGTGAACTACCCAGTATGGGCGGCTCCTATTGTCGTGGTCAAAAAGGCAAATAGAACAATACGACTTTGTGCAGACTACTCTACAGGTCTAAATGACGCCTTCGAGACGTATCAGTATCCCTTGCCGTTTCCGGGGGATCTCTTCACAAAGCTGAGTGGCGGACATTGTTTCGAGAAGCTTGACGTGGCCGAGGCTTATTTGCGATTGCCAGTCGCTGAAGAGTCCGAGGAATAGTTAAAAGCTAACACCCACAAAGGACTTTGCCGATTCACTCGCATGCCATTCGGTGTAAGGACGGCGCCAGCCATCTTCCAACAGATATTCCCGGTACGGCTGCCTTCCCAGATGACAGCATAATCACGGACCACAATGCAAAGAATCTGGAGCAGAAGCTGGACTAAACCTTTACTCGTTTAGATAAAGATAGCTTCCGGCTTCGTGGCTAAAAATGCAACTTCGGAATTTCCACCATCAACTATCTTGGGTTCATTGTGGACAGTGATGGCCGGTCACCTGACCCGGCCATCGTAGTAGCCATACAGACGTTGCCACCTCCAACGGACGTGCCAACTCTACGGTCTTTCCTGAGGCTGGTCAGTCACTACAGTTTCTTCCTCCCGGAATTCCATCGAATCCGAACGCCAATGAACAGTTTGCTCACTAAGGATGCCACGTGGAAATGATGGAGAGAATGACTACATTCCTTTAATCGCACCAAAGCCCTGCTGATCCAAGACCTCCTGCTTACACACTACGACCCGATGCTAACACTTGTCTTGGCTGCAGACACACTCAACTATAGGATAGGTGCTGTGATATCACGCGCATCAAGGTCGCTTACACCGCCTGAGTGAAATTACAATCAGACCGAGAAGGAGGCCCTAGCAATAATCTTCACAGTGAGAAAGTTTCATAAAATGTTGTACGGACAACAATTTTCGTTGTTGACGGATCATGAACCGTTGCTCTCAGTGTTCGGTTCGTAGGAAGGAATCCCGGTTTACACGGTCAATCGCTTGCAAAGATGGGCAGCAATGCTTCTTGCCTACGACTTTACGATACAATACCGTTCCACAACTAGCTTCGGCTAAGTTGACGCTTTATCCAGACTCATCGGATCACAGATACCGAACGACGAGAACACACTAATCGCAGCGGTCGAAATTGAACCTGATATGCACCTCTTTCTCAGTGAGGCTGTTCGACCACTTCCAGTGACAGCAGAGATGATCAAAGAGACAACCAAACTGGATCCAATTTTGAGGTGAGTAATGAGGTTCATCCACGCAACTTGGCCACACGCAGACCTCAGTGGCGACTTACGGGAATAATTCCACCATTCAGAGGCCCTTACGATCGTGGATATTTGCGTCATATTTGCCGACAAAGTAACAGCCCTGGAAGCCCTCAAACGACAGGCGCTCAAGCAATCCCACAGTGGACACTTAGGGATCAGCCGAATAAAGTCTTTGGCGCGCAGTTTTGTCTACTGGACACGAATAGACAATCAACATGAGGAGCATTGCCAAAAATGCACATCTTATTTTCTGGCTACGAAAACCCCCAAAACCCAATGACCCTGGCAAAGGCTCCACATAGATTTAGCCGGACCCCTTAATGGGCAAACGTACCTGTTCATCGTCGATACGTAAACCAAATGGCCACAAGTTCACAACATACGACAGCCTAGTTCGGAGAGCACTATACAAAAGCTACCGGAACTCTTCAGCTATTTCGGAGTGCCAGAGATGCTGGTCGCCGATAACGGTTCTCAGTTCACCTCAATCATCTTTGAAAACTATTGTTAACGGCTAGGCATCCAACACATGCGATCTCTAGTTTACAATCTCCAGTCGAACGGACAAAGTGAAACGTTTGTCGACACCTTGAAGCGAGCAGTGTTGGAGGCCAGAGGAGGAGGTCCTTTAAATCGTTCTGCAGACCTTCTTGACCAATTACCGGACAACCCCAAATCCGAACGTCCCAGGAGGCAAATCACTGGCAGAATGTATTTTCAATAATAAAAAAACTGAGAACTGACTTTGATATCATGATCCCACATTCAAACAGGAGGGAAGGAAGCAGTGTTGGAATGGACAGTACAGGAAGTCAGCTACACCTCACCCCCATTGTCTTATAACCTTTCTTATAATGTTCGTACTGTGACCAAAAACTAGTGTAACGTATACAGCGTACGCCTGCATGTGAAAGTATCACAGTTTGTCATTCTTAGCCGCGCCCAGTTTTCTCTGCAAACGGTTTTATTTGGCGACTAATTTCGAAAGAATAGTTTTACTCAGTGAACATCTGAAAACGTTCGATCTTTCGTAGTCCAACGTTTCGATAGCGCAACGATCCCTAATCTGTTCATAGTTCAGAGTGAATATCGATTGGCCACGGAAGCCGCATGTATTGATGAGCACCATTACCAGACGAATGATTTAAGTTCAGTTAAACCGGTACCTAATTTGGTTGTTAATTCTATCTACTTAAGGAGTCGGCAGTGTAAATTGTGAAGCAATGAGAAACGAATCGTAGAGACACGGCTAAGCCTTTGTGACAAATTTGAGCTAGTTTGGTTGTGGAGCATTCTGGTCCTTTGTGGATTTCTCAAGGTTACCGTTTTGTAACACACACTGATCGGCATGCCAAGCAAAAGAAATTTCTACTAAGCTGCGTAGTTAAGTGACAGTTCAGCAGCAGACATTCATTTTGTCCAATTTGGTGCTGTGTTTATGGTTGTATTCCGACCTTGATGCTGATCGACCGACATAGTGATCAGGCTAAATGCACACTCTTACCTACGCAATCGTTTTCCCTTCGCAGGTGTAACCGGTCACTGGCTGCTCTATCGCATTCGTGTCGCCCGTCATTTCCTGCCCCCATTTCGATTCATTCGTATACAGTGTCCACATGTTGTTACATCTAGTGCTTGCGAACATAATAAACTTACGGCTAACTGACTACATTTCGAACTGACATATCGGCTTATGTTCATCCGTCCGATGTATGTATGCCTGTATGAATGTAACAAGTGTTCTGAAAACCCTCTGTGATTTCACGACTGTTGCGTGGAGGAATGTGACCCAAGTGTTCAGTGGTCGAAAGTACATGAGTTGATTCGAAATCGATAAGACCGCCTACAGACAGTTTCTTCTTGCACGTGCACGTATGTCTAGAATTGTCTAATTTTGTGTTGTGGTTGAACAACAAGGATGACAACCACGTCTGCTGAATTGGACAGTGCGCAAAATATTATTCCAGCCCTTAATTTGCTCACGGGGTTCACGCCCAGTTTTACACACTGGAGATCGAAGTTTGTTCATAGACGCGAGACAAGTTACTCGCTGTAGGTATTTTAAAATGGGGAAATCATAGGGATTAGCAGTGAGAAGACGTTAAAACTATGTGATGTATTCATTTTGACCTTTGGAGCCAGCTGTGCTACTGTATGTCCATTACCTCCAGCGGTCTTCATCGGGTATTGCATTCGAAATCATATTGAAAATACAACAGTGGTCGTATGAGTTTTGATGGGGATAAGTCGATGTGCTTCGTATTTAAACTAACCGCGATTAAGTGGGGTTAGAGTATGACCATAGGTAAGGAACGTTTGCTTTTTGAACACTGTCCAATTTGCTAGACGTAAGTGTCACTCGTGTTGTTTAATCGTGCGAAAAAATTGAAACATAACAGACGTTTGCGTGCGGACACATAGAGGTGTCATGAGTTTTGTTATCGATTAGTCAATTTCACGTGGCATATGGGGCACTGCTACGTATGTGGCTTGACATGCATACGCAGAGAATGGATGGTATGAGACTTAGCAGAGCATCGGTCATCGTGAGAAGAGATTCATAAATAACATCTTAAACAGGAATTTGATTAGAATATCGGAATATACCTACAATATTTGAAGCCGGTGGTCTTTTAGAGTGAGTTGTGTATGCTTATTGTGATCACCGACAACTACAACCAGTTGTTTGCTTAATGATTTTTATGTGAATGGCATTGTAATCATAGCACTCTATTTCTCAAACACAGTCCATCGGATTAACCAAAGGGTCTGAACCCTTGGAGCTCACCAGCGGTAACTGTATAGTAGTAGTCAACCGAATTTTGATCCAAACGGCTTTTTCAAAGAGCACGTAGTGGTCCCTTCGAACATAAATTTTAGGAAGTGCATTGAGAATTTACAGTCTTTTTAAACCGAAATACAATAAAAATCGCCAATGATTTTCAGGGTTTTGTTGACGCAACCGTTATTCGCTTCTCCCGGGGGAAGTGTGATAACTGATGAACCTAGGTTGTTACTTGTCCGCAAAAGACGCTTGGCCAGCAAGTTGGTCTATTGCGCAAACTTCCGTACAGGTCATGTCAAAAACTAAACCACAGTCGCGTACTCATTTGCACGACAGACATGCACTCACATACATTGGGTGACAGTACGTGGTCATTCGCCTTGGTGAAAGTTCTCACACAGCATGTACACACTGTTTCGATAGTCTCTCCTTGTCCGTCGTGTTCGGGGCTTG